>OY987265.1:20663680-20859025 GCA_963920665.1 Straminergon stramineum | reverse complement strand
CTTTTACCCATTGTGGACTCCTCATAATAATCCCATTACGATTTTCTTTCAGTTATTGAAATTTGAGCCACATTCAATGTCTTAGCTAATTGGAATGGAATAATTAGTGATTGCAATAGGAACTTTCAGTTTTTTTAGTGTTAGTTCATTGTAGGAAGTGCCTTTTCCAAGTCTTTTGTGTTAGAAAATATTGTGACCACAATAGGTGAGTAAGATGAGTGTTATGAATCAATTTTTGTTGGTTTGGGGGTAGTCTACAAACTCTCTTAGGTTGTGATGGGCTAAACACTTCAAAAATTCATAAACAAATTCCCATTTTGTTGAAAAAATATAGTTTCAAATGCTCTCACCATTTCTATCACTTGGCTTTCTTTAGAAAAAAAAGTAGAAAATTTCATAAATGAGAAGAGGGCAAACCCCCCATTTGGTCCGTAATGGGTTGTTTTACCTTATTGCTTTTGGAGAGTAATGATTGTAGGGAACACATGCATTACCCCCTACGAATTGCAAGATGCAACTTACTATTCACATTGAAATTTAATTCAAGCTACAAGATTATGAAATTCATGTTTGGACCCTCCTTCACAACAACAGGGCTGCTAGTAAGGTAGGAGGTGCAAAAACTGCCCATTGAAGAGCATTTTGGCTTAGGATGCCTTCTATGCTGATCAAAGCATTTTCTAACAAATTTTCAGAGAAAGTAGAGAGGGAGACACATCCATCACAATTTGATTTGTAATTTTCAGTGTTAAACTGTATTAGATATGATTTTCTAAAGATCACAGTAATAGGGTGCTTTTTGAGTCTATAGGTATTACCATAAAATGTCAAACACTTGTCCTTTAACAGTGCAAATGGAGTCCAAAAATGAAGGTGTGCTAACCTTAAACTGCAACAACATGGTGCATTTAATTGTCTAAGTTGACACAAAGTCTCCCACCACTCATAACTCCACATTATGTACACTAAAATTTTGTCAACTTCCTAATCAAACTCAATCCCCAACCATTCCTAAAACTATGCAATGAGAATCCCAAATTGGCACCAATACTTCAATGGGCCATTTTCCAATCCTACATTGACAATTCTTGGTAACTTACACTCTAGGAACAGTTCTTAGAGCATGGGCAGAGTTTGCACCTCCTACCTTAACTTAATGTTAAGTCAGTTGTGAGTGTGTACGCGGTTGTGTCCAGAGCCGGTGAAGCTCCAGTACGTGGCTGCAATCCCTTGGAGGAGAAGAAAAGGCAGAACTCTTGTGGGGTCTTTGGCAAATGAATTGATGAGCCAGGACTTCATATGTCTCCAGGGCGTTAAGCGGTACGGAAAGGTAGGAATACAACAAACGGTTAAAATAAGCATTTCGGCCTGGAGAATTTGGGGATTTCCTTGAGAAATTGAGCTCCATGTGTGTAGAAATAATGAAAGGATGTGGAAGAATACTGAGAAAGGGCAATTTTCCCCCAAGAATGAATATTTTATTCAATATAGGAAAAGTGGATTCTTCATCTGGACCCATTCCTGTATCATTGCTTCACATAAAGGGGTTACTTTTGGAACTTGTTCCTAATCAAGTGTGAGCCAATCGAATCTTTGTCAAATCAACAATAGAGGCAACTATTGTCCATTTCATGACACCCTACTATACATTAGAGAGGGGAGGGGGCATCGTTATTGGTATTCCTATCATATTGACAATGATAATTTATTTATTTTGGACTTTTTGGATCAATTATGTGCATCATGAATTCTAGTCTATGGATAAAAAATTGAACCTAAAAACACATTATGTAGCTATAAAATATAAATTGAACGCATTGCCCTATTCAACAAATATTTCACATGCAAGGACATTAGGATATAACAATGGTCCATGTTGCAACCTATACTCTCTCTCTACATTGGCTAATTCAATCTCATGTTCTCAATTCCTAAAAAATTCAAATTGTTGTGAGAACCAACATCATTTGCATGTTTGTCAAATTGTTCATATTTAAATTCTGAAAATGTCAATTTCCTTCAATTTTTGTTTACAACAATTTGTAATGATGTGTACCAACATGCCAAGGCCCAAAAAGTTTTTTTAGAGTTCTAAGAAAAAATTGACGAAAAATAAAATAATTCCAAATCATGGTGAACAAAACCAAGTTTTAGACATGTCAAACTTTGAAATTAATTTTCTTTTCAAACCATAGCTAATTTTTTCTTCAAACTTCCATGGTATTGTGTAGTATGTTGCATACTACAACTTTTGTAAATTCACTTTTGGGCTTTGTCCATTGATACTTATGGTATGGTTATTTGAATGAAAATGTTTCAAATTTGTACTCAGTTTTATTATTCACTATAGACTTCAAAAAGAATTTTTCAAAAATATAAACTGCTAAAAATAGTAACTTAATAAGGTTTTATTCAACTTCAAATTTTGTTGACACCAGAATTTGGTGCCTCGAACATTTAGGGGTTAATGAGAAAGAAAAAGTGACATGTATACTATAAGAAAGCCAAAAAAAAAAGCAGGAAAAAAAAGAATCAGTTGTACGATCCCAGTGAAGACGGATGAGAAGGAAAAGAATTGAAGGAAACATGTGCCCATTGGTCACATGTATATTACCATTGCAGAAAATAGAACTAAAATACCAAGAAGAAGAGTCAGAATTCTTCCACGACAAGTAGTTGATGAGCTTCATTAAATGCTGAGAAGATTCTCTACTTTCACCAAGGGATTCCTTAGGGAACTCTAAAGATGCTTGAGAGAGAGACATTCACCACTACCATAATCTCTAAATTGAAGTGCTTGGTTTTGAGAGAATCTTTCACAACAAGTGTGTTTTATTATATTATTGGATTCACTACAGTAGTGCTATACAACTTGTCAAGCATTTTTCATACATTGCAAAGTCAAAGCACTAATTCCCAGCATTATTCACTATTCACTTTTGCAATTGTCAAACACCCAAACTTTAGATAAGAAACAACATCTATATCCTACCTTAGGGAGTTTTTTTTATTCTCCTTTGGTCTACCCTCTAAAGAAGTGAATGCCATATAATCTTGGATCATTGGGCTAATCTCGTGAAAATCATCCATTTTGATACCATGTGAATCATTTGCTCATTGAAAACACCAAGAACACCCATTAAAGGGCAAACTACTATGCAAGAACTCCCCTTTTTCACATAAAATTCCAAAGATGAATCAATGTGCACTTCTGTCTTCCATAGAAGGATTCTTTGTCATCCTATGCATCAATGCTAGGGACATTACAAGGTGAAGGGTTAGCTTACTAGTAAGTTAGGTCTATAGTAATTACACCTAAAAATGGCACAAATAAGCAATTCTATATGGTTCTTATAATTATATTGGAAATTTTTTTTGTGTGATCTTGTTGGTAGTCAAAAGGAGATTCTAGATTCTCTTGGAATGCATTTTTTTACACTCCATGAATAAAGTATGAATTTTCAAAGTGCTAAAATAGGTGTCTCTAAAACCAACTGTAGATTCTCATGAATAGTGGAAGTACATTTTAGGCAAGAATCTAAACTAGTTGGTTTTAGAAAGCCGAAGAAATTAGGTGTGGCTCCTTTAGAGCAACTCCAACACATCAACATAAAAAGAACTGTCAAATGGATTTAACAAAGTAACATCATGGGACAATTGTTGTTCCATCTCCCCTTCTTCTAGAATTGCCCTAGTGCAATCCACACATCACCCCTTTGCAATGCCTTATTCAACTTGTTTTACATCATCAACAATGTCATGAAAGAGAATGATTCCTCCAAAGTCAAAAGATTGAGTCGTTGCGTGAGCTCTTGTGTGGTCTCAACAAACCTTGAAAATGGTGTGGACAGAGCCTTTTAGCATTGCCCAAGAAATCTGGAAATCTTTTTGTGGTGATATAGTAGAACTCTAAAGCCACACCTTCATGTAACAATTTGGGTCGCGCCTCTCCTTCAATGTACGGTGGAGCTACTCTTACAGAGACCCAACAATGAAATACTAACTTCCAAGACCGAGCAGATTGAAATTGGAACTGGAAAGTTAGGTTTTTTTAACCCTTGAAGGACCATTTGTCTCCTTGGGAGACAATTTGAGTTCGGGAGGTTCCTATATTCTCAATTTCTAGTGTGTCGCGCCTCTTAATGACACTTACCACCTTAAGCTCACTTTCCAAACACTTAACACCTCAATGCCACCAAGGTTCACGCTCTCCTAACACTGCACATGCCATGCACCCACAATGTTAGGTTCCAACTCAAGTCACGGGGTTCCCCATTCCTCCGTGACTCCCAATCCTTTCCTTCCAATACTTAACTCCCACAAGACACCGGGCATGTCATTTGATGACATGGGGCGGAACTTCCATTGATGTCCAAGCACTCGGTGAGGCACTACTCCCACCGGTGTTAACCGCCCTTGAATAGGACCCAACTCCCCACTAGGCCCAACCCAACTCATTTCGGGACTCACTAATCGGGACTCACCAAACGGGACTCACACCATGGCCTAGTGTGGAGTGGGACACCACCCAACCGGTATCAAGGAGTGCACAAGCACTTCATGGTAACACACAAGTGGTGGTGAGGCTCCAACACTAGCCTCACCACCCGGGGCCACTTAGGCTCACCATGGCACCATCCGG
This sequence comes from Straminergon stramineum, assembly GCA_963920665.1. Classification (NCBI taxonomy): domain Eukaryota; kingdom Viridiplantae; phylum Streptophyta; class Bryopsida; order Hypnales; family Calliergonaceae; genus Straminergon; species Straminergon stramineum. Next base: position 20,854,383 of record OY987265.1, on the reverse strand, counting down.
GAGGGAGGAAGGAGACCACCCCTCCTCATAGTACTCTCTGCGGGATTCGACAGCCCCCCCCCCCTTGTATGTCAAGGGGGACTCCCAAACACCCTTTGGTTTTAGAAGACCACCCCGTTTCTCCCGATTCGCACTAGTTTGGGACTCCCGAACTTCCACCCGGCATAACTTTGCGGTCCGGGATCCAAATCGCACATGCGACCCCATTTTCGACATCTATGCGACGCGTAGATGCCGATGGACTACTCACTTGCTCCATTCGGACAAGTACTCGCAAAGTTATTGCCCTCCAAAGATTCGAGACACTCCCGGTGCGGCCGGGACACTCCCGGTGCGGCCGGGACACTCCCGGCGTGACCAGGGCACCCCCAACTTTGAACGCCTATAACTTTTGACTCACAAGTCCAAATCACGCGTTCTTTGGACGGCTAGAAGCGTCTTCTCAAGACCTTTCCAAGCATGTATCACACGTCCCCAAATTCGTCCGGATCAGAGCGCTACATTGCTCTGATCGCTCGGGACTCCTAGTCCCCCTCACCTCATCTCTTGCAAGGCTTGGGGAGTCACCCCCAATGTCCCCCTTGCTCACCAAGGTGGCACGAGCACGCCTTGTGATGAGGGTCGTGACATAGTGAAATTTTTGGAATTTTTTTGAGGATGTGTGATTTAGCAAGAGCTTCATGGAAATATAATTTTTTATTTCAATTGGTGCCAAGGAAAAAGAGTTATGGAACAATAAACCAAATATGGAGCCCAAGGGGCACCACAAAATTTTTTTTAAAAAGTCAAAATAGTTTTTTTCAATTTTTTTTTCTAAAACTTTATTTTATTTTCTTTAAATTTGAAGCATGAATTCATTCTATTTGGACTAGTGATGAAAAATTTATGGACAATCTTAGTTTTTTGGACAATCTAAGCATCTTCTTGAAACAAAATAACTTATAGAATTCATTTTTTAATGCAATTTTTACAATTTTCAAAAAAACAAAATTTAGAGACAGTTATGTTTGCTTGCTAGAATAATCTCACCATTGGAATTCTTGTATTTCAATTTCCTCTTAGAGCTATTAATGCTTTAGATGTTCCTTCAATCTTAAACCTACTTCTACTGAAATTTTTTTAATGAGTAAAAATTAAGTAATTTTTTCTTCAATTTTTTTTTCTAGATTCTCAACTCAAGTATTCAACATAAAAACTTAGAAAATAAAAATTAGTAATAAAAAAAAATTGAAGTTAAGAAGATTCAAAGCCAAAAAATCTAATCAAGCAAGTTGCAAAAAAACTTGTTTTCTTTATTTTGGATGTAAATTTCTTGCAATCTTTGCAGTCAAAGTTTTTGAAATTTCTTCCATACATTCTTATATTAGTCTAGTATAAGATCCTATAGTTAGATATGCAAAAAAACAAACTAATTCTTACTTCTATTGCTCTTTGCAATAGAAGTGGCAGTTTTGAGAGTGTTTTGATGGAGAAAAGGTCTTGGTCCTGCACGGGTTAAACAAATGAAACGAGATGTCATTGCCGTGAGAGTAAAATACCTAAGCTTACCAACTAACTTAACCAACCCACCAACCACAAACGTTTCATTTGTTTGGAACCGGGCCGTCCTTCACTCCCTGCTCCAACAGCAATAGGGCCCATAACTTAGCACACCAATGTTGGCAATTAGTCTGTCTGGCGCATCATTGATTTCGCCTTGTGCTCACTCCTGAAGGCCTGCAGGGCCCTTTGGGGCTTTACCTCTCCCCCAATTTTTTCCTTAATTTTTAAAATTATTTCATATTTTTAATTTTTCATATTTTTTCATTTCAATTGGTCAAAGGAATCCAAACTCTCACGAGTCTTACGCCAAATGTATGGTACGGGGAGATCGGCAGTGGCAGGGTGCTTTCTCAATAAGGTAGCCAGGGTACTGGAAAAGCAACCACTAATACATAGGTTCATTTTCCTTTATTCAATGTATTAGTAAGCTTGTACGAAGGTCCATAAAGCGCTCATTTGAGGGTTGAAATTGAATTTTGGGAAGGTGAAGATTCTTGAAATATTTTTCAGTAAATTTTCCTTAAAAGTCTACTGGAATTGGCAAATCTAATTCAAGTCGTTTCATGTTTTCTAAAGTTGGAATGGCATAGTAGGACTGTGAAATTGCCCACCTCTTCAAATCTCTATTGTTTGTATATTGCTAGTACAACAAAAAAGTAACGTGTACAAATAGTGTATAAGATAGTTTGCTCTTATTGCGACCATCTTCTTCAAACAACACAGTAGGCCCCTCTGAAATGGATAGTCAATGGTTCTAAAATGGATTGTCACAAATTTAGAGCACAATTAAGATTTGTGAGGAGATGATTCATACTTTGCCAATGAATGGAATAAGACTTAGAGACGGTCCATTTCAAAGCCAAGGTGTGTCCACTTAATTTTTTAAAATGAAAATTGATTGCCCAACTGCCTTCTTACAAATGTTAAAAGAATTTAGGGTCCATTTAAGTTTAGTAATGGTTGCATTTAAGAATGTTGTGTATTATTTCTTGAATGTTGCAATGCTTGTTTTTGGTCAAGCCATATCTTTTTTCAGACTGTGTGGTTTTTGCAAGGCCTATGATCACAAATAGGTGCCTACCACAGAATTCTTTGAAAATTCATAAGTAATTCAAAAATGCTCCGAAAAATATGAAACCACTTGGATTAGATTCCACATCAATTTTTCTTCAAGTGAAAAATAAGGAAAAATAATTCTATGCATCTAAGAACCATCGAAAAGGCCGACCAGCCCTTAAACGGTTGCTTTAAGAGCATACTACCATATATGAGAGGAAGTGGGTGATTTTATAATTTGAGTGCTTTTAGAACCTCCTACCTTAGTGTCTATTTCAGGAGGGTTGAAGGGGGCACCTCCGGTGACCCATGTGTTTCAACTTCAAAAATTTGTAACTAATTTGATAGAGGTATAAAAAATATAAAACAACTTGGGTTAGATGCCACATCACTGGAGAAATGAAAAATGCACTTAGTGGTCCAAAATGCAGATCATTTTTGAGTGACTACCTTAGTTATAGGTCAAAGTCATTCTAGGGTTAAGCAATGGATAGATTTGTCCACAAAAATTGGCCCACAAGGATGCTTGATTTTGTGTTAATCTTCTCATGTCATATTCAAAACAATAAGTGGGATTTAGAGTCCATTTGGGTTTCTATTTTTGTGAGATTCAACTTGAGCTCTAAGTCCCACTTCTTCCATGCCAAAACCTCCCCAAAGTACTGCCATGTAGGACTTTTTTAATGCATTGGGCCCTAGGATGTAGTATAAAGCTCTAAATCTCAATTTCAACTTTCCACCAATCAAATTTTGAAAATTTGGGCTATGTTTACTATATCCCTTTAATGAATCCAAATCTTTTCTTAAGTATTTGCACATTTTGCCTATATTTTAGGACAAACATATTATTTTCTTCATTTTCATTGAATTGGTTACAAAGGAAGGCTATCTTTTAAAGATTTTGATATTACTTTGGATGAATGAAAAGAAATTTAAACAAAACATTGCCTAGGAACATTCTATTCATCACTCAAAATATGGACTTCAAAGCCTTAAAGAATTCAAAACAAACTAGCTTATATTGTCGAATAATTAATTCAAAATGAAAATTGCTTTAAAAATATTATTTCAAGTGACAATGTAGTTGAATTGTGCGTAGCATAACCAATTCATGTCAATGATAAGTCCAATAATAATAGAGGATTATAGATATTAGTTGGTTTGAATCAATTTTCTTCTAAGACATTGATAATAAGAAATTATGTACATTAGTTTAGACAATGTTAACTAGTATTTTATTTTGGAGAAGGCAATCTATAGTAGAACCACTTGTTTTCTTTATATTAGAGAAAGTAGGACCAATTGGTTCTTCTATAGGATATATAACCCTAGAAAAAATTGGCCATAGCACCAAACTAGCAATTAATTATAGGTGAACCCTAGTATTGATTGGTGCATCTAGCTTCAAGGTTAACCCTAAAACATAGGGATAGTTATTGTGGAAATCACCCTTTTTGGTACCGTGTAAATCATTTTCTTGAAACCCCCAAAGAGCATTTATTGGAGGTCAAATTACATCTTTTAATGATGAACATCTACACTTTTAGGTTTAACCTTAGAAAAACACAATCTCCGGCATGATCAAGGTAGTCACCAAAATACTCCTATTATTGAACCAATAGATGCATTATCTGTTTCTACAACTAACAATGAAGTCATCCATCAAACTTTTTATTGTAAGTCCACAATGTCCTTATTGGATTAAGGGTTAACCCTTAAATGACACAACAACCATTTTTGGGTTGATGAATGGCATTGAAATCTAGTGAATAGGAAAGAGTTGTTTTTCATCTAATTTTTTTTGGTGGATGTAGAGTCATGCACCATCATGTAGTGCAAAAATTAGCCTCATTGAATGAACTTATATTTGTAAAAACTTCTAGATTCTAAGAAGACAACATTAGGCCTATGCAACGTACCTTACAATTTCCATAGCGGATCAACTTGCTATACTAACTTGAGCAACATTTGACATATATATTTTTATTTTGAAGTGGGGCACCTCCATTGTCACACCACTATGGTAGCCACTTCCTACACAATTGAATATGGCCGTTGCAATCCCCAGGATTGTTCACAATTGTCTTGTGTGACAAGGAGACTTGAAAAAGCATGGCTTCTCATATACTTCAATAAATTCTTGGATGGTTGTCTAAATTTACAAAGTCATCTTGTTCATGCACAAACTTTTGCTATGCAACTTTACTACATAAACTTGTACAAGCAATTATCACTAATATCCCACATCAAGGTTTGATTGCTCCATCTACTCATACCAACATGGTGAGGACAAAAGTGAGAGAGCCAAATCTACCTTCACCTCTCCAACTTGGCTTGGGTGTGTCCTTGATGCCGTTCACATTGTCAATCACTTGGTCCACAAGCACAATGCAAAGCCATGGACTACATGATCATAGGGAGTCTTAGTGAAAATTATCTTTTGAACATGCTATAGCTAAGACATAAAAATGACACCCAAGATCATTGTGATACAAGTCCAAAACGCCTAAGATGGTTGTCCTACTTTTGGATTGCCTAGCTTCATTTCAATCATGCATGGAGACATTGGCTCTCAAGTCACTTGCTTGAAGGGAACGAAAAGGTATGTTCATTTGATTGGAGTCATTTATTGTGTGGAATGCAAGGATTTCTTCCCGAGGAATTCCATTTCTCAACTGGAGTATGATGGAACTTATTCTGGAATGAGCATGCTGAGGATCTCGGACCAGCTTGTAGGCCTACGAGGAAGTCATTTTTGGTATTTTCGTTAGACTTGTTTTCTTCTTTTTATCTCTTTGCTTCAGGAACGGCAGATTTGTTACAAGCTTATTAGAAGACTTGTTGAGTTCGTTGCAGTGCCAATTACAAGCTTTACAGGCGGAGTTGCTGATGTCTTTGCTGATGTCTTTGCTATGGATACGTCTGTAGAACATCAGTTGGCTTCCGCTTCAAAAAATGTGTGTCAACAAGCAATTCCGAACCATGTTGCCACAGACTTTGTTGAAGCAGGGAAGTCAATTGCAGGACGGAGATTACATGCACATTCAGAGCCATACATGTGACCTGAAATTCTCAAGTGAAGCAACTAGCAAGCAAGTTATCTTCGTTCACATATCTTACTAGCATGTCTCGCAAGTCATGTGCACGGCACAATTCGAGAAGCAGGGTCTTGAAACTTAGCAGAGTAGCTGTCAGATTAAGGAGACCAATGAAATCACTCGCACCGTCACTGTAGCCAGGGCTGATACTGTTGCTCTCTTCATGGCCGTTACTGTTGCTCCAGCTGCTGGGGAGACAGGGCTTCCCGCCTGCTGCTTTTTGCAAGCACTGTTCACGCCGATGAACAGTGTCTCCTCCCATGGTCAGCCACCGGCTTATTATCCCCAGTGATCAGCCCGTCGTTTAAGGGTTAAGCAAAAGGGTTTTAACCCCTAAATGCCCAAGGCACCCAAATGTGATGTTTGGAAAACTTTGAAGTTAATTAAAATCCAACCAAATTGTTATTATTATTAGTTTATATTTTTAAAGAATAGATTTTGAAGTCTAGTTTTAGGATCAAAAAAGCTGATCTTAGAAATAAAGGATTATGATTTTTCTATTGAAGATTTTGTGCAAGGATACCCAGTGCAATCTTGACTTCCCATAGTGTTGCGGGCTCTTGGAAATGAGCCTCAAATACACTAGATTTCAGAGGCAAAATCACATTAGAAATTCATTTAAAAAAATTGTAAAATAGATTTTGAAAAACCATAAATTGAAAAATTTTCATAGTTTTTACACCCTCATGATCAAACATTATAATCTTTCAATTTGTAAGTGATATTGTTATGTTTTCTTTTCCTATGTGATCTCTAAAATGTCTAGTTTGAATTTGTACAATTACAATTCAGAAGGAATTGGTACAACTTATGAAAATGTTGACTTTTTATTCAATTTAGAGAAAATTTCATGAAGCTCCAAACAGGCCTTGGGCATTTACGAGTTAAGTTATGACCTTGCAACCGGCCAACAGATGAGTGATTCGGGTGCCTTGAATTCAATCACATTGCTCAGTGCCACAATCAGACCCCTTTGTGGCCCAAGATCCAAGTTGTTTCAACAATGATTTTTCACCAAATAAATGTCCAAAATGGGGGCCTTCCGCGTTATATGTAAAACAATGGAGAAGGAGAAGGCAGCATTTCTCTATAGCAGAACCAAAGCTATTGAGGTTCAAGAACAGGATGAAAACAATCACTCACCTTGAACCACGTTACGAAGGTCCTGATCATGTGTACAATCCGTAATGGTAAAAGCTAATCAATATTCTCAGTAATGAGTTTTATCAATCGGAAGCCCAAATAACAAGTCCAAATAACATTCATTGCCGCTATGCAACTGCTACAGTTCTCTACAATGAGTGAGCGACATTCTATATCCCCAATGCAGGGAAAAGAGTACATTTGAAAGACTAAAATTCTTATCACAAATAATAAACTAGTAGAGCTACGCTTCAACGACTCCTTGGCTAGTTGCTACTTGCCTAGTTGAGATACCCCAGCTACTTAAGATTACCGATTTATCATACACAGGAGAAAGAAGAAAAGGAGAAGAAATGTCTTTAAAAAGTTGTACGTGGTACAAACGTGTGTAAACTAATGACAGGTTTGAAAGGGGTTAGCGTTGGTTTGGAATTTGCGGTAACCGCATTTTCGGTGCCCCTGGGAAGTCGAGTTTAGCAGGATCATACATTTTCAGGTACAGGTAACAAGAGAGTCTCTGACGTCAAGTTAGGTGTCTCTCCTGTCAACGTCGTGGGTGACAGTTTCTTCTTCAGGTCGAACACCTCCATCTGAAACCAAGGCACATCGAAGTTGTCAAGCCCCAAATAACAGCACACCAGTTTCAGAACTTAACCTCTAAAATAGCCATAATTTATGGTCATAAACAACCAATTCGATTCATCATATTGTGAAAACTAACTCAGATGGACATAAATTCTGTATCACTACAATCGGTGAAGTACAGTGCATGAGTAGCTCAATTTTTTTATAAATATTTAAACAAAAGAAAGTCGTCATAATACCTACTCAAATTTGCATAATAGAGTATGAGGCCCACTTTGGGCTTTTCAGTCATATAAAAATGCCTAGAATTGCTGAAGTGAAGAATCGTTGTTTCGAAACCACAGAATGATCAAGTGAATCTAATAAAGAGGCTATTGCACAGAACAAGACAAACCTACTGATATTTCTTGAGAGTGTTAAAATGAAAAAAAGGCTCACCTGTATCTGGAAGGATCTCGCTCTTTCATTGACAAGGACCTCCCTGGTCGATTGCAACTCCTGCATTCAAGGCGAATGAGTAATTATTATCAATAAAAGCAAACGATTTAATACACACAACTCGGTACTCCCGGTTAGAGAACTTTAGATTACTTCTAGATTACTGTTTGGTTCTTTGGAACCTGAGATAAGATTCAAAAATTCAAATTCTGGATTAATAGTTGGCGCTATTAGTTCAAGTTCAGGAAGGACCTCGTGTTCACTTCATGGCATTCTGGAATTACTGAATTCCTCTGTAACTCTCGTATGAACTATCGTGGGCAGTGTGCCACTCTCCCCAAGAAGCCCTTAGTAGATTCACAAAGCTATTAACGGTGAGTTAATGTTAAAATTTTATAATATTGTATCTATAGTAAGATAATGTCAAATAAATGTCAAGTTCGTGTTGAATTCATGTCAATTTGCTTGCTAACATAATATAAAGATAATGCTAATGACACTAAAATCACAGGAATGCTAAGTCAACATAATTTGTGCTCCACTAATAATAAATTAAACATTAACATGTGTATTATTTGAATCTAAGACCTAATAGCTGAACATTGAAGAACGTTGTCAATCCAAGTTAGGGTCATTTGTGATGCGGCAGATATTTGGCACGCATCTTGTGAAAGGTCGAAGGATGAGCAAATATCAACTTATCCAACTTCTGCTTCCCATGAGGATGACCAGGATTCCTTTCCAAGTGACAAGGGAAATATTGAAATGATTTACTAGTAACTAAGGAATTGATTTAATAGGATAAACCAGGTAGCAAGTAACAAGTGGGCATGGTAATATCTGTACCTTTTGTGTATCCTCAAGAACGGCCTTGAGGAAAGCAAGATCATGTTCCAACCTCAGATTTTCCGAGTGGACCACATTACACAAGTTGTTGGAATCTTCTTGCGCTCTTTCAGCCACAGCTACTCTCTCCTTAAGATCCGTCTGTGCCTTCAGTGAAGCAGCAAGCTTTCCTTCAGCTTGTTGCCGGGTTTTCATTGCTAAACCAAGATTCTTTTCAGCTTCCTCTTTACCTCGAAGTGCAGTTGTCAGATGCCCTTCTGTTACCTCCCCCTTGCGAACAGCAGCTGCAAGTTTCATCTCGAAGTTTTGTCTGTACTTATTAATTAAATGTATGCGCCTCTCCATAGTCATGGCATCCTGTAGGTCTGCAAGCAGCTGACTGTCACTACATTGTTCCCCTTCCCAGCTATGCCTTTGGGTCGTAGTATACAGGCTTTCACTCTCACTGCCATCAGACTTCGTCCAAGTGCCCAGATCAGCAACCATCGCTAAGCCATTAGAATCTACAAACTCCGCACTTTCCATCACCGATGTAAGAGTAGAGTCAAATGATCCTTTCCTCCTAGATGAACCTCCAGGCCTCCGCACGTTTTCAGAGCTCCGTGTGGCAATTGGGGCCAATTTTCCCATCTCCAAATCTAGTACTGGTACTGCATCCGTTGCCTGCTAACAAAAATACCGTTGCACTAAGCAGGTCATTAAAAATAATGCACCCGTGACCATGAGTTTTCGTTAATCCAGAGAGTTCCTCATTAAATGAACTATACAGCGCACTGCCATTATTTCATCTGAAGCTTCTTTTAGGGTCGTATCATTCATTACAACTTTCAAAAGTGTTACAAACTTGCTTTCTGACATCACAAACATCTCAAGAGATACACTATTACATTAACAAGGTTAACGTTGACATAATGGTAACTTAATACCAGTAGTTGCTCTTTCTAACCTTGGAAGGTTGTAAGTGTTGTAAGTGTTGTAAGTGTTGTAAGAGTGAATTATAATATCAAGTAAATGCCAAGAACAATAACATCAAACCAACATTAACACCATTAGTGTTTAATTCACATTAACTTGACTCAATATGAGGACCATATGATGAATCACTATGATGATTATAGTCTCTGCAGCTTCCAGACTCTTGTAATTACACAATCAATAGTAGGCACTCCAGACAACCCTATACTCAAGACAGACAACAGTGAAAGAAAGGTGTTACTAACCTTGTAAGGTTGTAAGTGTTGAAGGGGCGAACACTCCTGCGCTGAGGTTTCTCTCAACACCCGAGACAATATCTCTGCTGGTGGTTGACGTACAATTGGAAACTTGTTCTTTTCAGGTCCATATCGTCTCCGTAGAGAAATAGGACCATTTATATCAAAAGAGTTTTCCGTCGATGGTGAGTTACCAGGAGAATTACGTGAACCATACTGTTCTTCAGCAAGTGGAGCCAAGTGGGTCTTCGCCACATCTACACATCCACAATATAGCCCTGATCCAGACATCCTTGGTGTTGTGGCATTCGCTTGTCCATCTCTTACTTCCGCGTTTCCACTGTATGAGGAAGGTTTCACATGATCCAATGGCACTATATACAAGGAATGTACCTGCAGACGAGAGGACATTGCATGCTCAATTACGTTAATTCACATGCTTTTCACTTGCCATATGTAGCACATTGATAGACAGTAATCAGCATAGAATTCAGATCCATCAACCGAACTCCAAGTGCATAATAGATTCATCTCTCTGTCTGACGAGTTCTTACCCCATACCTCATCTGTGCGATAGCACTGTGGAATAAAATATAATTCGTTTCATTCATCTATACACCTGATTTATCAAGTACAGCCTTCTACAAGCTTCATGAATAACATCTAATACACATTAGGCATTGCACGGAAGCTACCGGAAGCAGTCTTCGAAGAAATATGATTCTCAGCAGAGGAATAGCAAGCACCTGATTAGAAAGTTCAGATCCTTTTCCTCCAAATGCAACCAACATAGTCTTCTCCTTTCGTTGAACAAGAACCAGGCTCAGACCCTGTGACAGGAAACGACCATTAGCAACCCTAGAGCCAAGCCATCATTACTTCTCATATAACAAGGTTCATCCCAGTGGGAATCATTCCTTTCACTTGAAGGCAAGAACAGAAATCTACATTATTCCTGGAATACATCGTGCTTGAAGGTGCAAAACTAAATATGAACTGTTTTCTTCAGCGACAAATGGAAAAGATCAAGACACACGTTCACAACAACCAATATTAAGCTACCTGACTGGCAACAGCTGTATTTGGGGTAGTTGTCGCAATTCCAAACCAAGTTAGGTTGCTAACGTCAAGCATTAGTGTCTCTACTGACCCTGCACATCATTCATGTTGAAATATTAGATAATAACTTAAACTTCATATTCCTTTCTGACAGTAAGAAATAAATGCATTCTTCCATACTAAGAAATAAGAATATTGAGAAAAGTGGGGCAGAAAAGCCTACCATGACCATGAGCGTCTCCACCAGCGATGTACCACTTATCGCCAATTAGAATGCCAGCGTGGCCACATCTAGGAGACGGAATGACGCCCTTCGTCTTCATTTTGGCCCACTCCATCTGTAAAGAATGCAAGATTGCCAATGGTGATGATATGTTCGATCATGTAAGGCAAGATATCAAAAACTAGCAACGAAGTCATTAATCTTGCACTGGTGACAGGCGATTGCCTTACCGTTTCAAAGTCTAGAGCAAACAGATCATTAAGAGCTTTAGACTTGGAAGCTCCACCAAATATCAATAGATAGCGGTCATCATACATTGTCGCACAGTGCTTTGCGCGTGGTGAAGGCCCGGAACCCCTGCACCATTGAATACTTAGAATCAACGTGGAAGAAAGGAATTTTCCGTAGAAATAGCCTGAAAACTAGCATAATAAACTATAGCAAAAGAAATTGATGTCAATCAATTACGCAATCAAATATGGGAACCTCATGAAACAACAAAAAAAATACTGGTGCTGAACTCACAAAGTATGCAAAGGCAGCCACATGAGGGACTTCAGGTCCAGGATGTGGAGATCGTTCAGTTTCTGTCCTTTGAGAGTTTCTCCTCCAAACATGATGAGTATGCTTCCTGCTCTTGTTACACTCTGACCACTCCTCGCTGACTGCAAATATGATACGGCTTGATATAAATTATGAAAAATTCTAGGCGAAGCTGATACAAATTATTCTAACAGAGGAAAACAGACGCATAGTTTAAAAAAGGGAGATAATGTTCAGTGATATACAAGGTATCTTGACTTCACATGCTGCAGTTTCTTTACACATCTGCAACTATCTTTGCTTGAGTCTAAGTTCTAAGAAGCTTGTATTATTAAGTTACCAACAGCGGTGGATAACCATCTCATTATTTTGATGACTGCCTACCAAGATATCTCAACACAACGACAGCCGAAGAAAAGGAAAACTTACTGGAACTTCCCCTTTAGCAGTAACTTTTGTCCAACTCTCAGTCTCCAGATCAAAAGACCAGACTGAACGCAAGAACAACTTATCAGCACAAGAACGCATAGATTTCATTTACAATATAAAAATACTCGACAGTCTTGTTAAACAAAGCCGTATCCATTGCCGGGTTCAACATTGTAGAAACATGAAGGACCCAGTGATGGAGACTCACGAATCAATGGAATTATTCGAAAAGCGTAAATATTGTCTCTTCAACAAAAAAATACCTTCGACTCTGTCACTGGATGGACTCATTTCTCCGCCAACCAATAGAACTGTCTTTCCCCATGAAATCTGCATACGCAGTAATATGCCATTTATAATCAGCATTCACACATAGTGCAGTTCCTGGTACACGACAAAGCATGGACGCTGATAAGAAAGGTGGGAAAGGACAGGTGCGAACCAGACTATGACCCCTGCACATAGGCAGCTGCCATGGCGTTGCTTTCACGTTTCCAGACTGCCCATTCGGAAAATCCTTCCCTCGACCCAACTCGGACCACGTCATTTTGCTCAGGTGCAACATCTGCAAACGCAAAATAATACTTTTTCACTCAGAAACGAATATCCTTCCCTAAATCAAAGTATGCACATACTCACGAAAAACTTCGAAAACATACAAAGCCAAATACCTGCACGTCATTGCTAGGGCCGTAAGAAGTTTGACCACCAACCACCACCATCCTCCGTCCCACCACAGCTGCTGCATGCTGCAAGGCTCCGTCATCACGCATGTCAATCGGACAGCACTATTTCACATTTTTTCAGCAAGAATAAGCGTGCTGCCCTTAAATGCACAAAGACTTTCAATGGAAGAGCAAAGACATCCCAAGCATGAAATGAACCAAAATACAGCGCCAGTGCACTGATCAGAATAAATATTAGAGGTGGGAGCTTACAAATTGTCGAGGCTCAGGTTGATCCCCACGAGGATACATATTATTCCACCCCGCAGCATTGCCAACATCATCAATTGTAATCTCGAAGCTTCCCACAGCGCCTCCAAAATTATTCTCCCCTTGAGCTCGTACATCTGGCGATGGCGAGCTGTGATTGCTAACGTATTCATCCTATAATTCATTCAGACCATCACAGTTATCGCACACTTCTAGATTCAGTACAAATCGAATCTCCAAATTACGTTATAAAACATCAAAAAAATAGGTAAAAGGTAAGGGAGAACAACAGAAAGTGACGGGTATCAGAAAGATCGATAAGTATTCAGAGCACTCTTAGCACCTCCACATGCACTACTGCGAATGAAACTCACGCCATCGTCTGCAACTAAGAAACTGAATCCATTCGTGGTATAATCTAACCGTGCCATATTCTAGTTTACCCCACAGCGACTCAGAGAATTTGCTGACTGATGCTAATCATCAGAAGTTCACTTCAAGGAGACTCTCAGCCGACTTAAAGCTGACTAACTCCGCTAAATTATATGTACCAAGGTCGAGGGTTTAACCTCCTATGGATCAAGCGGACTCCTGTTCTCTTAGCACTCTTAAATGTGTAATGAGAGAACTCTCTTCTATTCGATTTTATTGATGTTTTGACCCACACACGCAATGCTCTTCCAGGATCCTAGTAATATAAAATCTTTCCCTTTCTGACTTACAGTTTCCATAATATGATTCACCAAATTGGCTATTTCATTCTCAACATATTAAATCTAGGTCCTTTAGGAGTTACTACAGAAACACTCAACATGAAAGGAAGAGCCTAAAGAATGATCTTCCCCAGTGACAATGTCTGGCACTAACAATTGAGCTATCAGGGGATTGCGGACACGTACCCTTCCGGCCAGTGACTTGGCAAACAGACGCGATGAGATGTACCCTTCGCGCTTGGATCCCACACTCGCCCCAAGCACGAAATCCGCGTGCAACTGGCTCTTGATCGGTAACTGCTGCTTTTGCCCACCACCCGCGTCCCCCACTTTCTCCGCCACAGACTTCTTCTTCTCCCTCTTGCCGAAGCTCCGCTGCTTCATCTCATCCTCCTTCTGGAACGACAAAGTCGTGGCATCCAGTCGCGACTCCACCACTCCTTCACTCTCGTCGTCGTCGCTCTCCCCGCGCACATGAAAGCTTCCTCCGAGCTCGGGAGTGAGCTCCGTGCCGACGCTGCCATAGACAGGGGAGTCGTCCACGAAACCCCTGTCCATTTGCTCGCTGTCGAAGTACACCGCCATGCTGCGACTTGAGTCGTCCATGTTGGACGTCGTCGCCATTGGCTCGCCTCTGTCCATCCTACTCTCTTCTTGTCTCTCGTCCTCCTCATGGGAAGCCTCTTGCCTCTCGCCATCGCTCTTGGTAACCGTTCTGCGCGACCCTAAGGCGGAGAATCCTCGAGGAAAGCCATCACGCTTACTGAGATCCACACTTCGCCTCCTGGTGCTCACATTCCCAAGATCAAAGCGGCGAGGCTCCAAACCTGCCGACGCGTTGAAGCCACTGCCCTTGACGGGTGTGGGCGTTCGCGCAACATCATCGTTCTCACCCTCCTCCTTCGCCATCTCGCCGCTCAAATCACGATTTCCACTCCATTCCTTCGAGAGTTTCGCATTCTCAAAATGTTCCTGGGAGTCCTGTCCCAAAGGATTGTTACTTGGTTCTGAGAACGCCATGCCCATTCGGCTGCCACCACATTGGCGATGGCGCTTCCCCAGATCAAAGATTCGAACTACTGTTCATGCAACCTCGTCGATCATTAATGGCAGGCGCAACGTCAACGAATCTAGATGGTGGCGGTCGGCACGAAAGGCGGAGGTCGCGCAGGGCTACAGTGAAGTAAACCATGCGAGGGAAGATAAGAGAACGCGATTGAGCACAAAAGATAGAGCGATGGCGGGGAGGCGCACGAGAACAGGGAAGTCTCCTTCTCTCGCATTCTTTGATCTCTGCAATCGTCACTGCCGACTTCCTCGCACCCGCGCTCAACTTAGAAAATCCGCACGCGTGGATGCGCACTCCTGGCGGGCCTGGCGGACTCACCAGGAAACTCAGATCACTCAAAGAAAGCGAATAGCTTTTGTGTGCCCAAAGGAGTGAGACTTAAGCAAAAGTGAACCCAATGGCACCAAATCAAGACCGTAACGACCGATCCACGATATGATCTTGCGCCGCAGTCTGAGTCCCGTAACGGTCAATCCATGCTAAATTTAGCTGGACACCCCCCGATCCATCCATTCGAAATTTGAAAAGCTGCTCCCCGAACCGACATCGTTTGTTGCATCCCAGAGTAATCAGGATTGAAATAACTTACTGTAAGTTATAATTCTTCCTAATCTGGCAGTTAACAAAAAAAACCAAACAAAACGGAACCCCCCAAAAGAACTCCTACTGATGCTCAAGCCCTGGCGGAGGGAGGGATCACACTTTTGTCAGATTCTACGCCGTGCAATCCGGTGAGCGGTACTACTCTCTCTCTAGGCACAGCACTTCTCCAATGCGCACCCGTACACACACTCGTCAGGCTACCGAATCGCTCCCACTAGCTTTGCGTCCATGGCGATCGAGCACAGAATTCTTTTCCTACGCGGAACCAACGTTGAACCCTAAATGGATTCCTGGGTCCAGCTAACCCCTACAAACTCTGAATCCTAGAATTGGGTTCATTTCCCAGGGGAAGACAAGAGTGAGGCTTTCGAGAGAAGACTTCCCAGGCTCCCACCTGAGAGCATTCAAGGCGGACACATGTTTCGAGCTTTCATCGCGACCTTTGCACTTCATAAATGTCGCACATTTGGTGACTTTCTTTTTGGAATCCTCTCCTCTGGAAGTGGGAGACTGGTGGAGTCACTGAGTGCAGTGGAAGGACCACTTATTATCTTACTGAGTGAGGGCCTAAAAGCCTGCTCTCATAAACTCTAGATCATAAATAGATGCTCGCTGCACAATGTTTAACAGAAATGTTCTACTCAGAGCATCCCCACTGTGGCTCGGCCTCCCTGGCCGGGATGCCATAGGCCGGGCCCGGAAGCAAAACAGGCCCGCACCGTGCCACGGCCAACAAATTTTAAAGCACCGGGCGACCGGGTGTAGGGAAAGTGGCTGTTTTTTCTACAACTTCCGGTGTGTGGTGAAACCCGCCAAGAGTTCGGGGTTGATTGTTTTGCATTTATTTCTCATGTTTTCTTGTTTGGCTTGTTGATTTCTTAGCAGCTATAAATTTATGGCGCTGGCATCAGAAAATTTTAGGGTCTTCATAAATGCCATTGGGCCCCAGCTGATCGGCATGATCCAACTATAGAGCATTGTCATGGCGAGCCACAGTGGGGAAATTTGGAGCCACTGGGCCTGGGGTAGCTTTTCCTCGTGCTAACTCCAACTTGCCATGGGGATTTGGCTGCCCCATGGTGGCGATGCTCTCAAGGAAGTCTAGTTTTTTTGGAGTCTCCATTCCATCATTGATTGGTGGGCTTCACTGGCCATGACTCCATATGAAGCTAGCCCTTAGGTAGGTGGTCAAAATCATTCTCATAAAATAAGAATGTTCATTTCCGTGAGGGAAATCCAACCCAAGTTGTTTTGTAATTTTTTGATATTCATTCAATATTGTATAAGATTTCAAAGTTGACATGTTAGTATCACTAAACTCCCATAATGGATACCCTTGAAGCAAAAGGTGCTTCAATTCATGTTATTTACCATAAAGAACTCTTCAATGCAATATTAAAAAATCGTCATCACTAGATTTCGCCTAGTTTGGGATGTGATATAATACTTGTGGAACTAAAAAAAGCAAAAAAATAACTTTGAGTTGTTTACACACAATCATGTCTACCGAGGGAATTTGTAATAGGTGATGTGTGCTTATCACTTTCAGAAGCATCAAGATTAGTGATAGTTATCTAACTTCATCAAGAGGTTAAAGATGATCATAGTCTATCATACCTACATACAAACTTTGTAGGAATGAAATAACTTAATTATATGTACTTAGAGCTAAAAATATGGTTACCCTTTCAATATTTATTATTTAAAGTTTCACATTTTCATTGTTCACATAGTATACACATAATTATAATGCACTATTTTTATTCTCATTCTTTTGAACATTTTTTTTCCTTATACCTCATTTTTTTCATTTCTAACTTGACATTCAAAGATGTAAATATGATATAGTAGACACTTGATGCTGCTTGCTCAACATCCACTCAAATTAAATGAATCCCAAATAAGATAACCATGTCTAATTGTAATCTTATTGCAAAAATTGAACTTTACAAAATTTAACATAAAATATATACCAATAAAACATGGGAGACTAAGGTCAATTTTGAATACAATTCTAATGAATGCTTTGAAGATTCATAATTTATTCATGCAATAAGAATCTAAATTCTCCTTTCAATTACCAATAAGGCCCAACGAAAATTGAGACATCTCAATATAAAATAGGAAACCATGCCCAAGATTATTATTTAGCTACCTTTAGGTAAGTTCACCACCTTAGAGCATCCAAAAAATTCTTTACCCCACCTCAATGTGCAACTTTGACGTGGAAGGTTTGACCAAACAATAGTCCATTCCCTACTAGAGATCTAAAATCATTTCACCCAAAGTACCTTGTTTATTAAACTCTTCATCCTTAGGCTCTTCAAATTGATGGATCTACATGAAATGCCTCCACCCCTCAAACAATGCATTTGATATTCAAATAGAATCTTTAAACTTTATCAACAAAGTAGGCATGCATGAATAATAATATACACCTTCTTCTCATGCCATAAATAGCGGCATTTGCCAACCTTTCAAGGTATGAAAGATGGCATGAAGAGGCATACAAAGACTTATAGATTGGGAGTCAATTAGAATCCACTATAGTATGAAGCCCAACTAGTCCATTCTAACCCAAGAGACAATTGTAGGGAGAATCATCATTCTTGTTGGTTTGCATAGCCCAAAATCTATTTCAAACTTTGTAAATGGGCCCCCTAAAAATGCAATATTGTATTCAAAATTTTGTACACAAAAAGAAAATAAATTCTTCAAACTACATAGGAACTTCATGTATTATAATTTAAAAAAAAAACCATATTTGTGGGTGATTGCACAAAATACCTATACTAACTAATCTATTTTTGGGCCATAACTTTGGTGTTTTGGCTCAAATGACTAAAAATACACAAATAAGATATTCATGACTATTATATGCTTTGTCAATTTTTTGGGAATTCCAAAAGCATCCCCCAATTTTATGTCACACTTTCCATTTAAAATTTTTTTTTAACAAAGTAGTACCCCCAAACCAAAT
The DNA here is from genome assembly GCA_963920665.1 of Straminergon stramineum. Classification (NCBI taxonomy): domain Eukaryota; kingdom Viridiplantae; phylum Streptophyta; class Bryopsida; order Hypnales; family Calliergonaceae; genus Straminergon; species Straminergon stramineum. The sequence continues at coordinate 20,835,910 of OY987265.1, read as the reverse complement.
TCGGAGCTAAAATTTAGAGGAGATGGTCTTGTAGTAGACTACTAGCTATTGTTCAAAGGATTTCTAAAAATGGTTTACTATATATTGTGTAGAAGTCCACAAAGTGATCTTCTTTCTACTTGCATTTTGAAACATGTAAAAAATAATTGGTGTTTTTTTGGTGAATGACTATTTCCACATAGTTGCTACAAAAGGCCAATTTATATTTATAATTATTTTTATTTTCCTATTTTCCCTAATTAAAGCATCAAAGTATGTATTTTTTTGAGATGTGCCACTTTTATAGTTCTCCTACTTAGAGAATTTTTCTATGATTTTCCTTTAATGGTTGCCTCCATTTCACAGGTGTATACATTGACCATATTTAAAAGTAAATAAAACTTTTTTTTTGAAATTTAAAGTACTCCAAAAAAGAGCATAAGTACCATAAAACACAACAAAATTGGCAAGTGTTTCGTGCAATCACCTTTACCTCAAATGAAGCTAAAACACATGCAAATTCTTTTACATTATTGGCAGTATATTAAAAATGCATGACTTAACTTAATCATTTCCATGAACAATCAAGTAACAATACACACCTTCATATATTGATTTGATTGAATTAAATTTCTCCTTAGACATTGCAAAACACCATCAACAAGGGGCTAGAATTGAGCGATATTTTACTCAAATGCGCTACAATTTTTTTGAGAGAATCTTAGGCAACATACTACCCCATTTTCAACAGATGCAATCATTGATTTGCTACATATTCTAAGGATATTACCATATTCTTTTGGAGATGAATGTATACTCCGTTTAAACTCAATGTATATTCTTTTGGATGAATAAATCTAGTTTCATCCAAATTTTGCTACGTTATATCTATTTGTATATAAGTAGATGCAAGAAACTGCATCACTCCAACAAAGACCGCTTTCTGCACTGCCCCAAATAAGTGAAAAAAACAAAGAATCTCTGCCCACCATTCCCTGCTCGACATTGGAAAGGCAAACAACAAGTACCGGTAATGTCAGAAATGAGCTCCAGATATATCTGAGTACCGGTCAGGTGTCGGCGAGCCAGGTAGTCTACTCTATGAATCTACGATCTTAATCCTCCAGGAGTCCTCTGCAAGGCAATCTATATCTGTAAGTTAATTGCGTATGCGTGAGGCTTGGCTAGAATTTTACTGGAACCTTGCAATGCAATCTATCCCTCGTTTGCAAAACAACTGAAATACAAAAGACTAATCTGTATGTATCTCTGTGACACATTCAAGTACGTGATGGTTTGTACTGTAATCTTGCAATGAAATCGATCCCTTGTTTGCGAAACAACTGAAAATACAAAAAATAATTTGTATGAGTCTCTATAACACATTCAAGTACGTGATGGTTAATTTGTACTAGAATCTTGCAATTGCATGGTACACCACAATGGGAGAAATTACAAGTTACGGTAGCAACTCGTCTCTCCGCGTACGTTACGTACCAATGCGCGCGGTTCCAGCATTGAATGACAGATCGAAGTGCGCTGCACCATCGGTAACTTAACTTCCACAGACAGCATGACGGGGTGCTCAGAGTCCGGCCATGGCCAGTCCAGCACCGTTAAGTTACAGGCACGCGAAGTTATCAATGGCATTGGGAGGATCAAGTGCTAATGAAGAGGATGCGACCTGGGTTAATGATTTCATTTAAGTTAGTGGGGGAGCAGGACGTGCAGAAAGCCATGATCTTCACTGGAGTGATGATGCTAGTCACACCTACGGACATGGATGAAAAACTGAATGGTTCATTCAGAAGTGTGTAATTTTCACCCCAACGGGTGATTTCTGTTCAAAGAGTTTGTAGCAGTCGAGTGACTTCATCCATAGAGAATGGAAGGATACATCCCGAGTGTTCCCCTGTAACTTGTAGGGTTTGTTTTGAAGCAAAGTATTGGTCAAAACAACAACATGTATATAAAATAATTAACATCTTTTGCTTTTGCTTTTGAAGCATCAGTGAAGAGAATCCATTGCAAAGACAATTGTTAACGTTCACATAGATGTTTAATGTTCAATGGATGACAAAGAATCTCCCTATCTAAAATAGAACTACAACTATTCATCCTTGAAAATCTATATGGAAAGGGAAGATCTTCTACAATACTTTGACCTTCAATATGTATTATTTAATTTTTTTTGAAGTAGATGATGTCACACGGTTCCAAAAGGCATGATTTCTTCGATCACCAATCCATCCTTCAAGGGATAGATCTACCCATTACTACATTACATTAGCTTTTGCAACAAATTTCTATGTCTTTGTCCACAATGCTACACTTGAAGCTTTGAAATACTAATTTTGAAAATATAGTTGAAGTTGCATAAAGCTTCATTCTTTTTAGACTCATAAATGCTTTTAATTTAATGCGTGGGGTTGAAACAACCATCACCAAATTTATAAAGAAAATGCTCTACAATAAAATACCATACCTTTGGGTTAGGGTCGACGAAAAATAATTATTTCTAAAAAAGCCAAAGAATAAATAAAGAAAAGAGAGACATTGCCGAATTCAAAAAGAATTAACTGACCAAGTTGTCATAAACAAAGAAATTGACTTGTATTAGACAAAAAAAAATATGAAATCCAATCACCGTCTACCACCAAGAATGTTTATAATGGCGATGTGAGGACATATTTTTACATTGTCAAGAGATTTGAAGGTGGAGAGGTTCATTTTTATAATGAAATGCATTGTTCATCATGAATCTTCAAAAAATATGGGACAATTTAAAGAAAAGAGCTTGACTATGGGTGGTAAAGCTTATACTAATCCTAATTGACATATCTCACATGGGTTGTTTCACCTCCTACCACCCTACTTGTACAAACAAGTTATCTTTCCGACTACATTGAAGCAAGATAGAAGGAATCTTAGGATTAAAATGATGAAAGCTTAGAATTCTTTAGTATATAATGATGAATGTCTAAAAATTAAATTCTAATTTGCCAAACTCATTTGGGAACTTTAATTAATTATTCAGCAACAATGTACCTACCCTTCCCCAAAACATATACTATAGTAAGTTTCAAGCATCAAAAACTCAAGGGTATTTTAACCGAATTAAGCTCTTGGGAACTTTAATTAATTATTCAACAACAATGTACCTACCCTTCCCCAAAACGTATACTATAATAAGTCCCAAGCATCAAAAACTCAAGGGTATTTTAACCGAATTAAGCTCTTGGGAACTTTAATTAATTATTCAAATAAATTGAATAATGCATTTGTTCATATGAGATAGATAAATAAAATATTGAAGGTCAAAATTGCACCTTTTAGGTGGTGAAAGGATATTGAATCCATGATCGATGGAACCTTTGAATGTGTAACACATAAAAACTAATATTCTGAAGCAATATAATGAAGTAATAAATTATAATTAGATGATATTGTCATACCTGATATTACATTGATTATATTGAATTATTTAACATTAGGTTTTCAAAGTGATTTCTTTGCTTTATCTACTCATTTCTCTTCAAATTCTTTTGGTCATTACCTCTGCGGTAATGGGACTAGAAAAACTGCTGCTTGAAGGTGCTGCCACCCTACTAGGCTTCTTACACTCAAACACATTTTGGTCACCTATGGGCCAGGGCTGGTGCATTCAAGGCATACTTTATGGCAACGTCAACATTAGTGAAAGGCTGTATTTAATAATCCTCATAATGGGAGCTGCAAACTAACTACTATAGTACTTCGGAAGTGGACTGTTATTCACAATGTTATGCAAACGAGCATACAATTTTTTTTGCAGAAGTCCTATTCTATGTAAATCTATATGACTTACACAATAGCGGTAAGTAAGTCCCGGAAATATGTCTGAAGCCCACTTACTTTCGATAAACTGTCACAACCCGCTACAATTGACCAAGACTTGAACAGCATATCCTATCTCTACACACGTATATGAATTGTGGTCTGAGGTAACCTTGCTCATCCCACCATTCATATCATTGCAGAACGGCACCTAGCTAGACAAATACTCCAATCAAAATCAGCAACGGAACTCGTAATAGGAAACAACCCTGGCAAACTCAACTGCAAGCCTCGCCCCTAGAAAATACATGAAAGGACGGTGCATCTACTCACCAACCATTGTGACCAAAATCTTCCCGGTGGCATGTCCCTCAATTTGTTTTTCCCATGCCTTCTCTGCAACTGACAACGGGAATGTGGAGTCGACAACCGTTTTTAACTTCCCCTCGTTCACAAGATTCACCAACAATGCCAGATCATTATTGCTGTTCTTGCTCATGAGAAACGGCACAAATTTTTGGCTCGCGAACGTTGCGAGCTGGAAACCTGTAGCAAGGAGACCTTTCCCGGACGGAGTAAGGTCGATGACTTTGGCAGAATTCGCAAGCTGTGGTTTGAAGAAGGAGAAGGGTTGAAATTTGGAACAATGAATGACGACGTCGTATTTTTTGCCAGAAGGACTTTGTAACTTTTCTCCTTCAGGTGTTTTATAGTCCAAAACTTCATCTGCTCCGAGGCTCTTAAGCAAAGCAATATTGCGAGCTCCGCAAGTAGCTGTCACGTGTGCGCCTCCCAATTTGGCGAGCTGAGATCTCATATATAAGACACGCGTCGTTACAATTCATAATAACTCTTGCATATTAGTTTTTAGAAACCTGATGTACAGCCAGCAAGAGTTGATATAATTTTCCAGGGCTTCTAATTCATCTCTACGTAAAAGCATAATTATGAAGAGGGATTCCGCACCTGTACAGCGTAGGTTCCCACTCCACCAGAAGCGGCTGTAATGAGTAGGTTTTTGCCGGCACTGCTCCCATCAAGTTTTATTCCAGCACTGTCACGTACACTTTGCAAAGCAGTTACGCCAGCTACACCGAGGGATGCACCATCGATTGCTGATACACTTTCTGGTCTCTTCGCTGTAGTTTTGATTGGTGCTATTGCATACTCTGCTAATGATCCTCCATTCTGAAGCAAAAGAGAAATTTCTTACACCAAAATACAGATTGACTAGATTGTACAATTTGACTAGATTGACTAGGCCTGCCTATTTTTTTTCAAATTGACAAAATTTAGCCAGGGACATTAGCATAGATGATCTCTCATGCATTATCTAATTGAATAATTCTATGAATATATGTCATTTCAAGGTATACTTCTCACCAACGATCGAGTAAATTTGTCGTTAGTAGCATACCTTGATATCCGTCCAACTTGCTACTTTATCGCCGATGGCAAAGGTTGTTACGCCAGGGCCAAGAGCAACAACTTCTCCCGCTATGTCAGTTCCTGCAATTCCAGATGTTGAAACAATTCTCACTTAATAAGTACAAAATCATCTTGGAATGCACGTACAATGATACCTTTTATAAATCTCCAATAATTTACCATCACTAACGAATACCGCCACAAATGCATGGTGTACGAGGTGCTTTAGTCTTATATTGTCTGATGCATATTCTTCGTCCATTCCAACTACAAAAATAGACTGCACATGCATAAATCGAATGAGCGATTGACGAAGTAGTTCGCCGCACCTGGTATGTAAGGAAGTTTCGGCGGAAGGAAAAGCTTGAATACTCCTGCTTGAATAACTTTCCAGTCGACTGGATTCACACTGGCAGCTTCAACTTTGACCAGTACCTGGTCCTTTACTGGCACAGGTACCGGTATCTCCACATGCTACATAATCACGAGATGCATTCAGCGAAAGGATCGGTGCACAATCCTCGAGATATTCATGAGGAAATGCAAAAGATCGATTAGGCCACGATGGAAAGATACATTAGCTATTATATATTCGACGTGCACAAGGTACCCAAGATGACAAGAAATTTAACATAAACAATAAAAGTAAGGCTAAATGTTCTTGTCAGTTTTGACCACAGTGTGAACTGATGATATTTGATTAGTGCACTCCAAGCCACTCACAAGAAGGCTTATCATGTAAGATTCATGTCGTTTATCATCCATCGTCCAGTTTTCTCCGGAAAGATGTGGACTGACCCTAAAATCTTGCCAGGAAGAACCAAATTGGCAAGGCTGCAAGAAATTGTCCATAGACTATTTCAGGCAAAAATGCCACATAACAATTACCGGTGAAATAAAACAGTGAATTGAGACAAATAGCCATCGCGGAAGCCATCCTCTGGAATCTAAACTAATCGATAAAAGTTCCCAAATTCCTGCAAATTAGTGCCAACTAACAAATCCATGGTATAACAACTAGCTAACTAGCGACGCAAATATTCGTCGTACAGGACAGAACTGAGGACTCCAGAGTGCCAACTGTGTGAACGATACTCTAATACCCAAAGCAGTTAAAACTATGGAACTTTGAATTCATTAAAATTGGCCTAATTCCATGAAGTTTGGCACTTTCCGGAGGCATAGCCTGAAACGTAAGTGCGAATGATAGCTAATTGACCGTTACGCTAGCTAAAGTTTTCAGGTGTCAAATTCTGAAGAGCTGAATACAAACCTTTATCCGGCGTGAGTGTATCTGCAATTAACTTAGCTGTTTGACTGAAAAGGTCAAACCTCAAAAAATAAATTAAACCACGGAAACCTCTAAATGTGATTTTCATTCTTTATACCTAGAGCAATACGCCATATTAACATCATGCAACTGCATGCCCTGTTTAGGTTTACTCCTTAAAACGTCATTAAGTTTCGTTAAAATGGCATATTCGACAACTTCGGCATTTTCAGAACGCGCGGCCTGAAGCGTAATGCTATATCTATCCTAGTTATATTTTTTAGAGCTTTCTGTGATTGGGGTCAGAATTTTTGGAGCAGTAATCGCTCCAATTTAACGAAATTAATGAAATTAACGATTTAGACTTGTATTTCAAGAGCTTTTCGCTAAATATAAGCACTCTCCAACCTTATCAATAAGGGGACATCTTGCACGCATAATGTTGACGAAAACTCCTTGAAAACCTTCAAGAACCCTGACCCTTCAAACAACTTACTTCATTACTCCATTACTTATAATTTACTTCATTCGCAGCTGCAATCCATGCTGCAAATTGAATAAAGATAATCTAGGGAGAGGAAAGTATCACTAAAGCTACTCGAGTCTGCTTCCCTCCGTGGACACATCTAAACCTCCCTTGAATATGCACTACTCTACTGTTACGAATAACGGAGGAAAATTCCATATTCAAATTTTTGGTCTGCGGTTTTCTCTGTTCTTCTGCGACATACTCTATTCTTGATCGGTAACCTCTAAGATGTAGTTGGGAAATTCCCATTTAACGCTGAAATAGAAACCAAGAACTTCTTTCTCACTCCGTAACATATAAAGAAACCAACCATTCAAGGTGAAGTTTTCATTTGAAAAACAAAAAAAAACCATCACCGGACTGCATTTTACCACTTTGCAGGCAATCATATCAACATTGCAAACGGTAACCCAAAAAGAAACAAGCAGACTCCAACCTGAAGTGCAGCAGCGCCACCTCCAAGAGTCGAATACTGCACAGCGCGCATCATTTGGGCCGCCATCTCCGTCACGAGAATCAAATAGAACAGGAATCAAAGCAAATAAATGTTCGGTGTTCGATAGCAACCTCGACCTGCAAAGAAAAATCGAAGTCCGGCGAACTTGCATGTGGATATGCGAATCCCACGACTTCGGCGAGGAGCTGTGGAGACGGGGCGTTGAAGGTGACGTTGGTGGACGGCGGGCATTGATGCCAAGTGCAGCGTGGATTGCGGACAGCCGTCGGATGATTAATGGGGCTGTTCGGGGTTCTTGTGGACGATGTTCAAGGCGACATCTGGCGGGTGCCACCGGGAATGGTGACCCCTGTTTTGTGTTTACTTGGCAAGTTTCGGCTTACTCCTTTCGGCCAATGAATTTAACTTTTAGGGTATGTTCACACCCGGTGTTAAAGTGTGGTGTTAATGAGGATCTTCGGGATGAATTTAGACTTACCTCTGGACCAGAGTCACATTGCAAACATCAGCCCTAACACCAAGTGCAAACATACCTTTAGGAACTGGCTGGTCTGAGTTTTTCAATTGCTGGCTGGGCAAATAATGGGCTCTCTATCTAACGTATTGTTGACGTGTCATTACACCCAGAATTGCACGCCGGATGATTCGAGGTTTGAAAAATTGTTGCATGCAAACGATCCACCCTAATCTCAATCCTCTATTGCTGTGGGGATTGATCTGTCTTGTAGAGTTATTATTCGATCAAGACATGACCTTTGGTGTGAATGTACCTCCCCAACGTGAAATACTGTACATGTGGCGCTCACTACTCACAGACAGCGAGAAATATGAAGCTCAGCAGGACACATTAACCGATGCGTAGAAGCAAAAGAGCTCCCCAAACTTTCAAATTTTGAACTGGGCAGTTCATTCCTTGGGTACAATTCCCAATGTAAACTATAATTCCAAGCATCGGTCTCCTTTCATTTCAAGTTCCGTATAATAAATTCCAATACCTCGGACATGCATGTTTCCTATTCGCAACAGATTCGACTGAATGCTCGATCGACATGGCTGTAAAATAAAAAAATAGCAATCTAACGTACTTGGATGTTCTCTGAAGAATTCGTTGCCATCAGTTGACCGTTAGATCAGTGGTCCGAGGGCTCATCCGGAACGTGAAAGTAGACGGAAGCTTCCCTCTTAGCTCTGATCCTGATTCGATGGGGGAAACAACTCAAGATGTTGGAATTATCACAATGGGAAGAGCAATCGGAGAGGGAAGGGATTGTTGTGGTGTTGGTGACGGCCGTGACCGAAACATGAGAACGCCGTGGCTGACGAAATTGCCGACCAAAATGCAGAACAGCTGCAAATTGAAGATGAGCACCTGCATGCGCGCAGCGGCGTCGCCCTGATGAGGGATTCCTCAGTGGGGCAGACGGGGAACGCGTGATCTCCGCTCGTGTAATAACCCATGGGCACACCCGTCGGGAAGTGAAGCAGCAGGCGGATCTGCCCTTACCAGTCGCCTTTGAAGATTAGCATCAGGCATCTCGCAACGGACTCGAGCATGCTCTGCGGCCAGCGAGCCTCCAGTACCAGCAACCCCACGAGAGAACCCAAAATGAGCTCCATCAGCATGTGCACGAAAGCATCCACGGAATCTTTCCCGGAATGGTGGCGGAAGTGGAGCACCAGTGCACCACGAGCTCCGTCAGGTAGCCTGGTGCGAAGGCGCAATGGAGGGTTTCCGACGGTAAATCGAGCATCCACAACGTTTGCTCGGTGACGAGCGCCGCGAGGATATACACGAGGAAGAAGAGCGCGAACGTGACGTGCTGGAAGCGGGCAAGGTAGGGTGTTTGGATCACTCCGTTGGCGAGGTCGGACGTGTTGCGGGAGAGCTCATTGAGAATGAATGCCACGATGATGGAGAGCAGGATCCAAAGCTCGTTTAGCTTCGGAGTAGCGAGGGGGGGGGGGCGTAATTGTGGATCGTGCCAGATCCCGAGGAACGTAAAGATGAGTGCTTGGTCGGAGTGGCTCGGGAGATCAAACCAAGCCATTGGGATCAATGGAAGCAAGCAAGCGGTTCGATCTATCAATATCAAGCTTAGGATCTAGTGTTATTATATTAATTTGTCTCAAAACGAAAATTTGACAAACATCCCCCAGGGAAAAACAGAGCTCTTGCAACACGCAGTTAGTTCCGATGGATCGAAATTCTCTGACGATGGCGAAGTTCTGCAACTGAGAGAGGCGATCTGGCAAGCCACAATCTGCTACAAGTGAACTGCAGCGAACCCTGGCGAGAAAGATAATCATTTGAACAATAAACTTTAACGAGTAGTGTCGGCTACACAAACCTTGATTCAGCTGTGGGTTGTGCTTTTTTCGCAACAGCATGCGATATGCTAGTGGCAGAAAGCTTGCAAACAATGATACTTGTGGAACTAGCTAGACTTGCAAACCAAAATGAGCATTTCCACGGGCAAGGGCAACGAGACGCGGATTGGTACGACATTTGCTGGAATTAAGTGTCGTTTCAACGTCTCTGTTGTCGCTGTGACGTGTAAATTGGACGTGTATACATTGTTACAAGTTCTCGGATTGCAAGGATGGTGTGCATCCTGCTGAGAGGGCTGTTTAATAGATCAATTTGAGAACCAAATTCTCGTAGCAACATTTCCTTTCTGTAGTTGCATGAGCTCCGGCGGCATCTTATTGGTGTTCAAGTGCGTAGTGCGAAATCTCATTTCCATTAAGTTTTGATCTCAAGTAGGCGGTCCGAGATAAGCTAGCTGCTGCTGTGGTTGCTGTGGGAGGGGATGAGACATTGCACGAGATCTTGCTGATTAAGGACTTAACAATTTTTCAGGGAGGCCATGAGACAAGAAAATTGGCAATGAATGAAAAATTGACAAACACCTAAATGAATACACTTTGTGCAAGACCATCTGCTATGTTGATCATTTAGGATAGTTCTGAAAATCACCACTCCAGAAACTGGTGAATAGGACAAAATCATTTAGTCGAATCGATCGTTTTGGGTATTGCCATCTTATCTTATGTGCTCGAACTAGCCATATTTTGATCTCAGTTTTAGCTATCACCATATGTTTGTCCAGAGTCCTAGCTTCTGCTCCAAATCTTCAACAGGATGTCAAAGCTGGCCATTCGAAGATGGTATTTTCAAAATTGAGTTCCAAAACTGCATGAGAGGTGGCATTTTGAAGATGTTATGCGTCCCACTTCGGTGACAAACCTGCAAAATCGAGAAGTAGGCAGGAATCGCCAGGGCCCGGCATAAGAAAATTGTTACCGATTACTTCTAAGCATAATTGGTAAGCGAATTCGGACTGTGGAAACTTAGAAACCGGTGACCAGGGCTGCGTCAGGGAGGCCCTTCTCCCCGAGGAGCTTGTGCCTCTTGCCATTGTGATCCAGTTCCACGGTGTGCTTCCGAAATGATATTCTGGGATCTTTCGCAAACAACCACTGCTGACCAAGAATGACATCAATGTGCGCCAGGTCCATGATCCCAAACGTGAGCAGATCATAGTACGTCTGCATCCGAAGCGGCACATTCTTCACCTGCCGGTTCCACAACTGGTTGCTACCATCCGGCAAATGCACCACATACGGATCCAGCGCAGTGGGTTTCAACTCGAGCGCCTTCACCACTTTGGAGTTGATGAAGTTGTGGGTGCACCCGGAGTCGATGAGCACCATCACGTCCTTGCTCATCACCCTCCCCCGCAGCTTCATGTGCTCCCAGCTCTGGAAGCTCCCGTCGTCCACGTCCGCGCTCTTCTCATGAGGATTCGTCGTGGCAGTAGTGCCGAACTCCACCATCCAAGTCGACGTCGGCTTGATGCCGTTGCGGCTCGTGGGGTGCGACTTCACGGGCAGCATGCGCGTGACGTTCGCGGCTTTCTTCGGTCGCTTATTAGCAGCTGCTGTGGCCATCGTCGTCTCCATCTTGGTGGTATCTTCGACGTGCTTCCATAGTCTTTGCAAACAACACTTGTGTGAGGGTCGGTTTGGAGTTTTACACAGAGTGCACACGGCTGAACTGATTGGAGACTCCTCTCTGGTGTTCTTCATTCTATCTGGACACTGATCAATGCCTCTGTAGTGCTCATCTAACCTGCAATGCCACCTCTGTTGGGGTCCTAGCAATGTGTGCAATCGTCATATTCGTTAAAATGGCGCAAATTTCTAGAAATAGGCACGTTTCCAGCTGCCCATCTGGAACCTTGAGCAAATCTATGCCAACCTCACAAATCTTTGCCAATCTCACGTTTTAGTTCTCTGCACTGGAATGGCACAATTTTGGTATTCTGAAACACGCCATTTTAACGAATATGACCATGTTTAGATTTGTCGGTAATAGATGCACAGTTTTGAAGTTGCGTGTTGAATTGCAGCAGATGCAGGGTTGAGAAGACTTACCTGAAAACTGGACATGTGCATCTTACACGCTCTTGGAATGTGCCGCAAAATTTGTCTAATTTGTAATCTGATCGTTAAGATGCTGTGATTGTCATTGAATTCGATTGCTTGTAGTTTTCTCCATGGAAGTGAATCATTTGGCGTAGGGTAAGTTGCAATTTGCATTGGCTGCATCGAGCCATCTGGAGGGAAGTAAGGATGAATATCAAACCTGGAAAGGTTGCATAGTTGGGGACTGGCTCAGTAGGAGTGATGAAAGGGTGCGGAAACATGGGGAACCATGCGGAAGGGTGAGTTTGGTTGGTGAAAGGGTGGCAAACATGGTGAATTGTGGGTTTTGTGGGTGAAAGGGCATTGATTTTCCACAATTGTGAAGCTTCAATAGGAATGTGATTTCAAGTTCATTTTAGATGGGTTTTGGGGGCATAATTAGGATTTTCATTCATGATTTTTAGGATTTCTTGCATAATTAATAATTAGGGGTTCATTTGTAAATTCAAATTCATTTATCATTTATATATTTTGATATCCTAGTATGTGATTTACAATAAGGAATCCCACTTTACCTAATGCACCTAAGCATATGGCTACATTTGCAAAAGCCTCCACAAATATCCAAACTAGAAGGGATATTGATGCCGGGTATAGAGCCTATGCATTCCACATTGTTTACCATTACAAAGTGTATTTATATAAATACACTTGATTTTCCCTAAAATTCTTGTAAGCAACAATTGAATGATTGATCAGTTGTTTTGTGGCTCTATTATTGTTTTGCTTTGAGACGCAATGCTTCTTGGGAGCCATGTGGCATTTCTTCAGGATCCCTATGGAACTTGTTGGAAAGACATCTTTCTAGGGATAATTTTCAACTTGCAGTTTATATCAAGCAATATCCCTTGTCATTGGGGATTCTATGAGAAAAGTGCCTCCTTATTGGGCTTTGCCTTCCATGTTGGCACTTTTTGTAGAATTCCCTCCTCCTACGACATTGCCCTATACAAAAATTCTTGATAAATAGGTTCTTTCTTATTTACTTTTTATATAGTTTCTCTAAAAGTCATTCATTAAACACTTTTGGATTGTATGGGCATTGCAAGTTACACCCAAGTATAAACAAATCATTAGATAAACACATTTTAGGTCACACTAGCTCATGTAAAAAAATTTATAAATTTGTTTTTTATGTTTTATGATGATAGTGAAAGCATAGAGTGAGTTTTGGACTTAGTATTGTATCTTGTAGGTCTTTGAGCCTTTGTTATGATTATGATTACATAGCTTGTAACAAATTTTGTTAGTGAATGGATAGAATCTTATCTTTTTGATTAAGGTAGAACAACCCAATACCATCAGTCATCCTATTCCTACATCTCTTTAACCCTTCCATTTGCGTTAGTCATCCACCCATTACGACAATCTTAGAAACCTTTTAGCATCATGACAACTTAAGTACTTAGGGAGGGGACACATCTCTGTGTGGTTTAGCATGAATCTACCCACACTTTACCAACTTTGTCCCAACAAACTTTAAAAAATCATAAAAAATTCATTTCTTGTTGGAATGTATTTATTCTAATTGCAAATGACTTCTCTCAAACTTTTCAATCTTTGAAAAATATGGGAGTTTACAAATAGCTTCTCCAAGGTACCTAGCTACATTGAATAGGGGCATTAAGGGGACCCATACTAATTAATTGACATTCCACACTATAGAAATATCTACTTATACTGTACATCAGTAGTTATTGAAGCGTCCAAGGAATGTACATCATGTTTCAAACATCTACAGTTTTCTACAGTTTTCCACAATCAATCCCCTTAATACCCCTATTCAGTTTAGATAGCAAATCTGAATAGTCACAGGTTGATCTACCTAACCTAGATTTTGTTTGGTAGGCTCCTTGTTTCCAAGTTTGGATTTCTCAATTTTCCTCAGTACTACTGCGAAAGAATTTCACAAATTATTTTTCCTTTCGTTTCTTTGGATATAATTAGTGACAAATCCACCACGCCCTGCAGTCCTATACAGGGTCAGGGACGATGTGATATTAAAGAGGTCCGAGTGTATCTATTCCTACCAGTGTCTATTCTGCCGAACCTAACGGCAAGCTTTGACCGAACCTACCTCCTAACCTGAAGACGAGTTAGGTCTGGTGGGCCGTCTCTCCGGACAAGGGGTACTGTACACGATTGAGAGCTTCCTTTAGCCTCTCGCGCCCTGCACCCAAGCGCTCAGCATTCCAGCGCCGGAGCCTCCTGTTGCCGCTGTTGGTGTTGTGAGACTCCCACAGTCGCCACCATGGTGAGAATCAGTGTCTTGAACGATGCGTTGAAAAACATGTTCAATGCGGAGAAGCGGGGAAAGCGCCAAGTGCTCATTCGTCCTTCCTCCAAGGTCGTCATCAAATTCTTGTCCGTGATGCAGAAACACGGTATGTGCTTTCGTTAGGTGGATTTCCCATGGTTACTCAAGTCAGTGCAAGTTTGCGTGTGGAGAGTGGCGATCGTGAGCCATGAAGTCCAGGTTGAAGGTGTTAGGGTTTGAGGGGTTTTAGATTTAGGGTTTAGGGTCTCCTTACTCCCCAGCTGCCTTGTTGCACGAAGTATGGATACTAGAAGAATCTGTGAATTTTGGAAATATTTACACATTATTTTTTTGTATGGGGAGGATGCGTTAGTCTTAATTCATTTTCGTTTCGGGTTTTATTCCGTTTGTGTTTTGGGGAGGAAATCTAACTAGCTTATGGCACACCAGAACCCTACTGCTAATTATGGTACTTGTGAATGCAAATTTTGGGACCGCCACTTCAAAAATTCACTGGCTTGGGATCACCTTAGCTTGTGCTAATTTAAGTAGAAATATAGTTTGTTGTTGTATAGGAACAGATAATCTTTGAATCCATGTTGCAGTGATGCGACATTTCTGAGACTGAATAATTCTTTTCTGACTCTTTTCAGGCTACATTGGAGAATTCGAGCTGGTGGACGACCACCGAGCTGGCAAGATCGTAGTGGAGCTCAACGGTAGACTGAACAAGTGCGGTGTCATCAGCCCTCGTTACAACGTCGGAGTTGGTGAACTCGAAGCTTGGACTGCTCGACTCCTGCCGTCTCGTCAGGTTTGTGGTGTTTTATTCCAGAAAGTTACATCGTTGAGAGCACTTTTTCTTGAAGAATTTCCCCATATCTTGTCTTGGCACGTCGGGGATATACCGGCACCTACTCGGCTCGTACCTTTGAATCTAAAGACACAGCTCTGTGAAATTGCTTTTGAATTTTCTATTTCTTTTCTAAATGAGATCTGACTAGGTGTAGAATCTAGCTGAATGATACAATCTTGGTGCTTATGTGACCTAAATGTGCAGTCATTCACCTAATTTTCATTTCAGAAGGATATGTCTGTTGTCTGAATCAAAGGAATGGTAACAGAATGGGATATGTTGAAATAGTTGCAAAATTTCTTCAATTAATATTGTAAACTTTCAAACTTCTACTTAATCATGACTTGTCATTCAATTTTAGGGTCTCTGATGCAATATACGAACTAGTAAGCGGCTACTTGCAAGTATCTCTAACCCAATTAGAAATGTTTAATTTCTAATTGGCTCTTTGTTCATATAACCCACTGTTTAATCTTCAATGATTATAGATTGTACTCATGTTTGGCAACTATTTTGGGGAAGAACCGGATGCTAGTTCAAAGTTAGCTGGTGGAATTGGGGGAAAAAACGGTTGCAATTAGAAAACGTCAGCAAAAAACCCGGTGAAAAAATCTATAGAATTTATAATTTGAGTAAAAAATAGAGAAAAGAACCGGACTCGGCACTTGAAAAAACTGTTCAATAAGGGATTCGGAGGAAATTAGCTGGTAAAACTGAAAATATTCCCGAACGCTGTTTGGCAATCTTAGAATTTTTTCTAACAGACACTTGTCGTAATTATATCTGACATGAGAAATTAATTTCTTAGGATTTCTTGAGCCCAAGATTCTCCTATTACTTGTGACACATATCTCCTCTCCATTGTCACGAAGAATTCCTACATTTTCCGAACCGTTGCTTGTACTCCTCCCTTGGATTAGGGACCACAAATCAGAACAATGAACTTTATTACTGACTCTATTACTTTATGGTGCAGTTCGGCTACATTGTATTGACAACCTCAGCTGGCATTATGGATCACGATGAGGCCAGGCGAAAGAACGTTGGAGGCAAGGTCTTAGGCTTCTTCTATTGAGAGGATCCAGGATCTGATTCCTGGACCTTCGCAAAGCCAGCAGTGGGGGTTGTGGCTAGCACTGCGCTTGGCCTAAGCGGCAGGGGAGATGTGGGGGCAGGAGTCAGAGCAAATTGTAATGTCGAATTGAGTTTTCCTGCTCTCTTAAGGAGAAGTCTTTCTCAGGTCGCTCTGTACCTGTATCTATTGAAACCAGTCATGGTACAGCTTTTCTACAGTCATGATGTTTTTCATTTTTTGCAAAGCGTCAATAGCGTTGGCCAAGCATTGAATGGTGATGGTAAGGTACCGAATGATGTTGGTAAAGCATTGAGAGGTACGAGCTGCTCTCTGAAAAGTTGTCGATCCCATTAAGTTACGAAATCTCTAGGAGTTCCCTACTTCTAAGCGGCGCCTTAACCCGAGAGTCTTGGCGTATTGCTATGGCATGATTTGAATCACTATTCGGCGGATTTGGAGTGTAATGCAAATGGTTCAGATATCGTTAATTGCAACGTGCTCGGAAGATGTAATAAGTAAACTACCTGTGTTGTCTCGTAAATCACACCAAATTTTTGAGTTTAGTTTTCCATTATGAAACTTTCTAAATTATTGTTGGGGGTTCCAGACGTTGTTTTCAAGCATTCTTCGGACAACATATGAAGAATCTAAATTTTTTCAAGTGCTGAATTGACCCTTGGCTGTCATGATTAGAATTGACTTTCATTTTAGGGAAGAATCAAGATGGAATGGTTTTATCTTAGTGAGTTTTGCAAACAAGTGACAATTAGGTGTAGTCATAATCATCGTTTATACATCAACTCCACACACGCTATATGATGTAGTCTAGCTAACCTTTGGTTGGAATGGTTTTATCTTAGTGAGTTTTGCAAACAAGTGACAATTAGGTGTAGTCATAATCATCATTTATACATCAAACTCCACACACGCTATACGATGTAGTCTAGCTAACCTTTGGTTGCAATGGATCCATTTATTGTTTAAACATTTATTATTTTTTGGAATGGACATGTTTCAAATTTTATAAATCAATATAGTTCTTTAAAGCATGAAGTACCTTGTATTTATTCCCACATGCTTTTTACAATTTTTTTATGAAATATACCATTATATATTTAATGGATTAGGTTTCTAATTTCCACCTTACTATCAATGATATATGATGTGCAATTGGCGGAAGCACTACCAAAATATAAGGGGTAGTAGAATGAAGATACTAGTGTGGTCTATGAAAAAATGGGAGGTGATCTATAGAGGGTGTATATTGCCTATTGTAGGGTATTGTCTAAGTAGTTCAAAATTTTTTTAAAAAGGATTTGATGCTATGGTCTACCACCCTCTACCCCTAGAACAAATAACAAACCATAGGACAAGTGTATATGTTTTGAACTTAGTATATAAGGAGGTGTAGCAAATAAAACAAGTTTTCCATCCACCCATTTTACAATGTTTGCACATGTAGATGTCCCCTATGTCTATGTAGCACTAGCCTTACACCTAGTAAGGTAAAACAGACCATTGTGGTTAGCATTTGGAGTTTGCCCTCATGTCATTGTTCAAATTTTTCAAATTTTTCCCCACATATAGACAAGTGTGAAAAATAGTGAGAGCAATTCAAATTATATTTTTTAGACAAAATATGAATTTGTTGTGAATTTTTGAAGTGATCTACCCAAAAGTGTCAGAAGGCTACTTGATAACCAACAAAAAATTGTATCCAATATACTCATCTTAATCACCTAAAGTGGTTATGATAATTTCTAATGTGGAAGGCCTTGAAAAGTCACTTCTTACAATGATTTACACTCAAAAAGTAGGATACTCCTAATGAGGTCACTAATCACTCCATGGTCAAGTTAGACATTGATTATGGCCTAAAAAGCTTTCATGGGGTCATTAGGTGTCTACTATGGGTCATCTAACCATAATAGGATGTTTTACTGTAACTATGGTCATGGTCTCCACTTTATAACTACAAGAAGACCCTACATTGGTAATTCACATGAATTCAATAGTGGAAGGTGTGTATTAGATGAGTTTTATTGTTTATTGTTCAAGACAAGAATTTGAATGCGATGGAAGAGGCAATAATTGTAAAGATATTGATATTATACCCTAAATCATGGTGCAACAATTGTGTGAAAGAAAAATCAAACCTTAAATGACAATGAAGTGATTGTACAAGACAAAAAATAGATTGTTAAGGATGAAAAAAGACTATGAAGAAACGGTCTTTTCTTTATGAAGGGCATAATAGATAAACAAGTGACATGGTCATTTGACTATGTCTGCAAAATTTTTAAAATTTCTTCGTTTTGGCTCAAATATTCCAACAATTTGAATGATTTCTAAATACTTTTTTCATCTAGTTTCTTCATAAAGGGGCTTCAAAGTGTTCTATATAAGTGAATAGTACTCAATATTACCTTAGTATTTAATATCCTTCATTTTTTTTGGAAAGGAAATGTTTAATCCCTTATAATGTATTTTGGTCACTTCTTTATCTATATTCTTGATGTTGATTTGAATTGTACAAATGATATTCTTTGCATTTGTTCACAACTTCAGTAAGTGTACTTTCTATTCCAATTGGAAAATTTGATCATTCCTAAAAATGTACTATGTAAAAAGGTTTTTTAATTGAACTTTTGATATAACCATAGATAATTGATGTTTCACTTTTATAACAAGATGATAATTTTGGTTTATATCATCATGCTTTGTACTATCATTTATACCCACCGTGAGAATTTCATAGAATTTGAAATTCACATTAGAATCTAAAACTCTCATAGAATTTGAAAGTCTCGCAACAAACATCAAGTATAATGACATCAATGTCAAATAAGGCCATTTTCAATAGCTGTGGCAATTTGATTCTTTGAATTCTCATTGTAATTATGAACCTAAATTTAGAATGTAATATGTATTCATTGAATTGAGACACTATACTAAAATGAGACTTTAATATGTCAAAATCGTTAATGAGGGATAAATTATTTAAAAGTCAACTTAAAGTTGACTCTATTAGACATTGTGAGGGATCTACTAGACATCATGTGATGTTTGTTTGTCGTGTTGTTGCCGAATTTGGGAAGACAACCTTGATGAGTTGCATATTTTGTTTTTCATATGAATTTTTCAAAAAGGATCGTTAAAGAATTAAAATTAATTTCAAATCTTGATAGAGAAATTTTGATTTAATATAACTTGTATAAGACATGAAATTCCACCTCTGAATTTTTTTTTAAATTGTTGCAAAGAAGTAGTAAACAAAGTGAAAGATTGAAGGATTAGGAGGCCTGAATCTATGGTCATGAACCCATCTTTCCAAAATTCATCCCAACTTTCTTTAACCATTTTATAGGAAAATCTTACATTCTTTTGAATAACATTCAAGGGTTTAGCAATACAACATTGCACATGCATTTTAAGACTTTAGGTTCCTCAATTGCAACCTAACAACCAAAATTTCCATTTCTACTTTCATTGATTCAAAATAGAGACCATATTGAGTGTGCAATGCATATAGGCCACAACTCCAATGACAACATCTTACAAAATCCAAAATTTAAATTCATCTTTTACAATACTTATGTAATTACATGGTTGTGGGTCATTGCAAAAAAGTCCATCCAGTTTTTGTAGCATTTTGCACAATACTCATGATTTTTTCGGGAGTACCATATAATTAGAAAAAAGAATTTAATTGAAAAAATATGTTTAATGTATGCACCTTTAAGAATAAGGTACTGTGGGAAGAAAAAGCATAGAAAAATTCTCTAAGTAGGAGAACTAGAAAAGTGTAAAATCTCATGAAAATAGGTACTTTCACGTTTTAATTTGTAAAAAATATGAAAAACAATTTTCAAAGAAACTAAAATTTTTTCATTTGGGAAGACTTTATGGTGAAGAGATTTTACCAAGAGAATGATCTTGAAACCATTTTCAATGTTTAGAATTGTACTCGCAAGGGAGCCCTATTTGCATGAATGTAGAAGACATAATATAATTTTCTTAAGTGATCTTTGGTAGGCACATGCTTGCTTAGTGTAGGAATATACCACAGAAATTTCATCTCTATATCATTAATTTTGGGTACTCCCTAATACTAAAAAACCCTAAATCGTAAAGTGTGACAAATTAGCTAAATCAAAATTTAATTATAAATTGATTTTTGAAAATTTCTGAAAAATAAGGAATCTAATTAATATCAGGTTAGCCATCTCCAATAAAAATTTCAAAACAGTTGGATTCATACTTCAAAAGTTATAGCACATAACAACTCCATCATTCCAAGTGTGTCGCGCTCCTTAGTAACACTTACTACCTTAAGCTCACTTTCCAAACCCTTAACACCTTAGTGCCACTAAGGTTCACACTCTCCTAACACTGCACATGCCACGCATCCACAATGTTAGGTTCCAACTCAAGTCACGGGGTTCCCCATTCCTCTGTGATTCCCAATCCTTTCTTTCCAATACTTAATTCCCACAAGACACCGGGCATGTCATTTGATGACATGGGGCGGAACTTCCATTGATGTCCAAGCACTCGGTGAGGCACTACTCCCACCGGTGCTAACCGCCCTTGAATGGGACCCAACTCCCCACTAGGCCCAACCCAACTCATTTCGGGACTCACTAATCGGGACTCACCAAACGGGACTCACACCATGGCCTAGTGTGGAGTGGGACACCACCCAACCGGTATCAAGGAGTGCACAAGCACTTCATGGTAACACACAAGTGGTGGTGAGGCTCCAACACTAGCCTCACCACCCGGGGCCACTTAGGCTCACCATGGCACCATCCGGGAGGGAGGAAGGAGACCACCCCTCCTCATAGTACTCTCTGCGGGATTCGACAGCCCCCCCCCCTTGTATGTCAAGGGGGACTCCCAAACACCCTTTGGTTTTGAAAGACCACCCCGTTTCTCCCGATTCGCACTACTTTGGGACTCCCGAACTTCCACCCGGCATATTTTTGCGGTCCGGGATCCAAATCGCACATGCGACCCCATTTTCGACATCTACGCGATGCGTAGATGCCGATGGACTACTCACTTGCTCCATTCGGACAAGTACTCGCAAAGATATCGCCCTCCAAAGATTCGGGACACTCCCGGCGCGGCCAGGGCGCTCCCGGCGCGACTGGGACACCCCCAACTTTGAACGCCCATAACTTTTGACTCGCAAGTCCAAATCACGCGTTCTTTGGACGGTTAGAAGCGTCTTCTCAAGACCTTTCCAAGCATGTATCACACGCCCCCAAATTCGTCCGGATCAGAGCGCTACATCGCTCTGATCGCTCGGGACTCCTAGTCCCCTCACCTCATCTCTTGCAAGGCTTGGGGAGTCACCCCCAATGTCCCCTTTGCTCACCAAGGTGGCACGGGCACGCCTTGTGATGAGGGTCGTGACAAAGTGTGATGCAAAATAGTATTGGTCTTTCTTGCAATCACCCTTGTCAATGTAGAGTTTGTGTTCATTGCAAATGAATGCATGCACAAAGTATCCTACCAAAACATTAGAACTTTTGTTCAATACTTCTTTGCGAAACAAAAATTTTGAAAGCTGCACTTCTTTGAGCCTCAAAGCACACAAAAAGAAGTCTATAGTATTCGCCTACAAAAAAGTAATCATGTCTGAGATCAAATGATGTATCTCTTGCCAAGGGCCAATGAATTGTCATCATACCACTTTCACCCTAAGACACCACCTAACTTCATTAAGATTGTCAACTTCGTCATCATGTAAAATTAGTCTTTACTAAGGTTCTTCAACCAATCCAATACCTTGTTCCAAATTCCAACCCTCATCAAACTCTGTAGAATTTGGCCTTTAGATTGCTTTATACAAGGCCAATGTTCACTATAACAAAACATGGTAAAAAAATAACATTCAAAATTGATTGTGGGTTTTTTACCATGTTTTGTTATAGTGATTAATGGAGCAGCCATAGTATTTGGATCCTTGAGGTACGTAAAGGTCTCACAAACATAGCTAATTAAAATGTGTACAATATAGCACAATAAAACAAGTTAATTCTTCTCACTTTCAGTTTTGAGCCACTAAAAATGTAATAAGACTACTCTAAAGAAACACAAACATATCTTACCATCAACACACCAAATAAATCCCTATACTATAGAAATTTCTTATGTCTTTTCATCAATCAACATATACAATTCCTTCATCACCAAGATCATTTAAAATCTCAATCACTAACAAAAGAGACGCAATACAATGGAGCAAAGTGATTACCAATACTAGAAACAAAAATTAAAAATTGACCTTGTCCACAAGTCCAATGATTTGCAAGGTCTCTTTTGCTTAATAGAATTAATTAGTTAAGTAAATCACTATTTAGTTGTGCCCATGAGTTGTTGAAGGAACTACAAAAGCAACAAAAATCACTAAAAGGCAACCACACACATGTTCTTTTGCTAGCTAGTGTAGATTGACCAACTACATATTACAAAGTTTCAAAAAAAAATAAAAACTATGTAATTCGCTATAGGCGTCTTTGATATTCTAAGGCAAATTATCTTCTTCTAATCAACTAAACATAACCCAACATATCAAGTCCAAATAGAACAAGTCTTAGCTTATTAGAAAACTAACAATGAAGGAAATCCATCAATAAAGTTTTAACAACTTATAGAAAGTATGTCAAATTATAGGCAAGTAAAAACAAGATTGCAAGAGTGGAAGAGAAAGATATATGATATTATTCTAAACTATCAAGTACAAAAATGCAAAAAATAGTTTGGAGATGGAAAAAATGATAGAATGAGATAGAAAAATGAGGATGTGTCTTGATGGCTTCACTTGACTCTCCCTACATGTTGCAAGCTCTACTAAGCTTGCCTTCACAAGCTCTTCCTTTCAAGCTTGAAACTTCAATTTCTTGCATCAACAAAAGTTATCTTTAACTTAAATTCTTCCACTCTTGCCTATTGACTTTGATATTACATCTTCATCAATCATAGAACCCAATAAAGGGTGAGCAAGATGTTTGACTTTATACCACCTCATTCCTTATGCCTCACCTCCTATATGTTTCATAAGCTTCTAATCTAACCTACATCCCTAACTTCACACTTATAAGACCTTTGACTTTACCTTGTATTATCTTCCTCCTCTAAAGCCTTTAATGAAAAGATGATCTACACATAACTCACCTTTATAGTCAACTTCACATAATACTTGCATACATATGGCTTAAAAGCCATTGTTGATTTTTGGTATTACCAATTATTTAACACTCAAATATCTAAAGTCTTCTATTCACAAAGAGAATTCGTCTTAAGATGTTCTAAAATGCTAAAGAACACATAATTGAGCACCAATGGATACATCTAGTGCTCATAATATGAGATTGAAGATTTTCTCTTACAAGAGAGTAGAACAAAGGAATTCTTTATGTAGATTGAAGATTTTAATCACTTTCAACTTAGAAATTCTCAATTGTTTGCCAATATAGGAGAATACGTTTGGATCAAACCACACTCAAAGGTACCAATACCATTACTTTGTTAGAACTAGGTCTAGAGTCCTTTTCTAAACTTTCAAAGCTCTAAATTACTTTGATATTGTCATTTTTAAAATAAATTAATGGATAAATAGTATTGTAATGAATCCCTTTGATGAGTTGGAGAAATTTTTTTGTAGATAAAATCCTTAGAAGAATGTAAATTAACATGTGCAAGGCTAAATTTAGTGTCTATATTACAATATAGCACTTAAAAAAAATATATTTTTATCCAAATTTTTTATACTTCTCAAGCATACAACTATTGAGAAGAATTTTTTGTGATTAAATCTTGGACACAAGATAGTATAATTTTTTAATTCATTAATGGATTTTTGACAAACTATTGATTTCTTTGAAAAAAATTGAAACATTCAATTCCAAAAATAGTTTGCATAGGGACCTTGATGTGAATAATATATACATTTTTTGTTCTAATACAACCATTATTTGGATTATTTTTTTATATTTGAAAAAAAGTTCACATGTTTTTACTTTTGAATATTATAGAAGATGAAAAAGTATTCAAATTGTAGCAAAAGAGCCCTTTTCTACTCTATCATGTGATTATATATATATATATTTTTTTTTTTTTTTTTTTTGGGGGGGGGCGGATTAAATCACATAATTATTTACTAAAAATCACACCCCTTTCCTACGTTTGAAAAACTGATAGACTAACATCAAAACATCAATGAATATTAGAACTTTAGTAAATAATTTTTGATTTTTTGATGAATAAAAAAATATTAGTCTTAACTTGACTTGAAGTACTAGTCAAAAAGGACTAAACTACCTATAATGAATATTAGTTTAGCTTTAGAAAACAATAGCTAAAACGAAGTTACATTGCATATTTTCTTGTCTCTGACCTCCTTTAGAGATCCTTTGAGTGTGATTTGACCAATTTGAATTTTTCATTCTAGCTACCACTATCTCTTGTAGGTATACTTTAAGAGTTCTAATTTTTGTTGGGAATGAAGTATTGCATGACTTGAGATTTCTCATAAATATTATTTAACAAAGAAATTGTAAAAGTGTATAGTGAATAACATAGAATTGCATTAGAAGCATGCCATTTATTTCATCTCATATACTAAATACTTAAACATAGTGAAAATTCCATTTCTATCTAAAATATAACATTGGATTGTTGTTGCATACAAGTAAAGTAGAAACATTTGTTACCATTCATTTAATAAGTTGATATGTATTAATAGAGTATGGGTAAATAGTCTATTTGACCTATTAAACCACATTAGTACAATATATTAAATCGATCATATTATCTCTTCACAACAATCCAAATTCCAAGGAAAAAACCAATAGATATGCTATATATAGTTTCATAGGGTTATGGTTCATGCATCCATTTTGACCTGACCGAACTTGCATGGGATCATGGATAAATTACTTG
Organism: Straminergon stramineum; assembly: GCA_963920665.1. Lineage (NCBI taxonomy): Eukaryota > Viridiplantae > Streptophyta > Bryopsida > Hypnales > Calliergonaceae > Straminergon > Straminergon stramineum. The sequence continues at coordinate 20,810,803 of OY987265.1, read as the reverse complement.
AAATGTCATGCAGGATTGTTTTCAAAGATGTACATTTGTGCTTCAAATCAGCATTTTGACAATGTGCCAATTTCTTTTATGCAAGGCATTGAGAGACCGTTATGAGAGTAGCATAAGCAGAACTTCTCTTCTTAAGTTAGTACAAATTTGTGTACAAACTTTTCGCATGTCTGGAGATGATCTAAGGTAGAACAGTCCATTACAGTTAGAAGACCCCATTGTGGACACCTATGGAATGATTGCATTATGTGTTTTTTCAGACCCCATCATGGGTTTTAGTTAGTAAATGGGATTTGGACCACAATCAATGTCTTACCTGACAGTAATGGAGTGATTAAGGTAGGAGGTCTATAAATTGACCATTTAAGGGTTGGAACTAAATTTTGGGGGAGGTGGAACATCTTGAAATACTTTTCAATAAATTTTCCTAGAAAGACAAGTAAAATTGGCATCTAACCTAAGATGTTCCATATTTGTTGGAGCTTTGTGAAATTAGTTACAAATTTTTGAAGTTGAAAAAAGTAGTCTTTTGTGGTCATCAAAAGCAACCACCTCTTGAAATGTGCAAAGTTGGTACATTGCAAAAAGCAAAATGTACCTTTCGGTCTTGATTGCATTTAATGCCTAGTTTGAGTTCAAGCCTCCTACCTCAGTGACTTCATTAAGAACTTCTAACTTTTTAGTGTAATTTCATTGTAGGAAGCAACTTTTTCAGGAATTCTATGTTAGAAAATATAGTGATCGCAATAGGTGAGTAAGATGAGTGTTATTGATCAATTTTGGTTGGTTTTAAGATAGTCCATAGACTCTTTTGGACCATGAAGAATTGAACACTTCAAAAATTCATAGTAAATTCATACTTTGTCAAAAAAGAAAAATTCAAATATTCTCATTGTTTCTCACACTTGTCTTTATGTAGAATTTTAAAAAAAATTTAGCAATGACATGAGTACAAACTCCTAATTCTTACCACAATGGGTTGTTTTACCTTATTGTATAAGCATAATAAAAATTTGTTGTCGCTATTGAACATACAATTGAGGTAACTACAATAGAACAAGAGATTTTGTAATTACCATATACTTTGGTCATACATATTGAACATACAATTGAGGTAACTACAATAGAACAAGAGATTTTGTAATTACCATATACTTTGGTCATACACATTGAAGTAGCAAAAAAAACAAAATTTATGAGTCTTCATATTTCTAATTTTCTATTAGTTGAAATATAGTAATTTGTGCTAATATATTTTTAAGAATAAACACTCAATGCATGTCATTATAGTATGGTTTAGTAAGCATGATTTGTCAAAGCCTCCATAATCTTTGACTTTTAATTTGCTTTAGAAGCATTAGAGCATTGCCTCCCATTCACTAGGAGGCTCCCCGGCCCAGTCCAAGTCATGGTCAGTCTCCAATACATGCCCCACCGTGAACCTAGCCAAGGACAAAAAGAGACCGGTCACTCCAGAAGTCTCTCGGCAAACAATAGGATACCATTTTCACCATCCTTATTTTGTTGAATGATGCCATTACACATCATATCTTGTATTTTTTAATCAATTGGCATGTTGATTGGCTACTTGATTTGCCAAGCCATTAATGCTTTTAGATTGACTTGTTTTGGGGTATCTTGAGGGCCGGGATGATTGGGGCATGGAGAACGCCTAGGAGGAATAGGGCCCAAACCACCCCATTCCTTGAGCCGGGTTTGGGGGGAATGGGTGGCGATGCTCTTAGTCATTTAGTCCAATGTCTACATGTGAATTTTCTTATATATATTCAAAATACTTTTGGATGTGCTTCTTCGTATGTATGTATGGTAATTTCAAGTTCCAATTATATACAAGTCAAAAGTTAGAAATACATTTGGAGGGCAAATATACCAATTGAACCAATCAATGCTCTTACACATCCTGGCACCAGCATGATCACAGTACCTTTTTGAGTTTTACAACGCCACGGAACTGCAGAGTATTTGCCTTGGCACCATCAGTGCCATTCATTCCATGTAAACTTAAGAGTTGTCGCTGAACTCAAACTCTACCCCACGCAGAAAGAGACAACGCAACTTCTTAGCTTACATTGAGGTTCTCAATGCAGAAATATTATTTTCATCTCACAGTGTGGAGTGTTGGGATACATCTCCTGATAGGGATGAATGGGTACCGTACTCAGATAGCATGTTTAGCACTTTGGTGCCGAATATATTCGGCATTTTGGCGTCAAATATGTAACTAAAGCCCTAAAATAAGATTCCACACTTCAAAATAATTTTCAAAACAAGGAATTATATTCCATAGCTAACCTATGATATCTTCATCCTACTCGAATAAATATTCTAGTATCCATCTAATCAAGCATGTCATTTAAAGGACCAAACTGCATTTTTTTGGCAACATAGTGATTTTGGGCAGCTCATTGTGAATGAAATTTTTATTTATTTTATTTGAAATTTTCACACAACATGTGCCTAAGGAATAGCTTTAGGGAGCAACCATTTTCATAACGTTTGACTACATGGTTAAATTTTTTTTGTATGATATATAATTTTCTTTGACCTTTAGGTAGCCCAAAAATTTCTTAAAAAATCACTTTTTTAAGAAGTAAAAATTGCAAATTGGTTTTCTAGACTTTTATATACATGGAATGCTTTCAATCATTCCACTTTGATTAATGAGATGAAAGTTATGAAGAGTTTTAGTTTGCAGACAATTACAAATTCTCTACTCAAAAGTAAACTTTGAAGTCTCTTGATGAACTCAATTTTCAATATTTTTGGAAATAAAATAAATATTAGGATGTAGATTGTTTATTGCAACATTACAACCATTGGGATTGGCATTTTTCATTTCGATAAGTAAATTCTTAACCCCTAAATGTTTTTGATTATGTTTTCACCCAAAACGCTCCCAAACTTTCATTTCTAGTACAAGTACTGAATTTTAGGAAAAAAATATTTTTGGACACATGTAACCATAAGATCTTGTGCTATGCTGATTTGAGAAGATGTGGAAAAAAATTTCAGAATTTTCCATCATGAACATTGCAAGATAATAGCGTTTAGATAAACAAAAAGCCTTTTGGGGGCCTTGTGAAAAAACGGGCAGCTGCACTTCGCAAGGCCACATGTGTATGAAACAAATTCCAAAAGGGTGGTCACTCTTTGGATTCATTCTTTAAGGCAAGTTGGTCACGTGCTTGAAAAAATTAGATCATTTGGAATTGTACAATATATAGGAAAAAAAATCTTAAGTAGAAAAAAATAGAGAATGATTCAAAATACTTCATTGTTAAGAATTTAGTTATGGAATTGAAGAATGCCAATCCCAATGGTTGTAATGTTGTAATTAACAATCTACATCCTATGATTTTATTTTTTTTCAAAAATATTGAAAATTTAGTTAAACAAAGGACTTCAAAGTTTATTTTAGAGTAGAGAATCCCAAATTGCCCACAAACTAAAACTCCTCATAACTTTCATCTCATTAATCAAAATGGAATGATTCAAAGCTTTCTATGTATATATAAATCTAGAAAACCAATTTCAAATTTTTCTTTCTTAAAAAATTATTTTTTTATGAAAGTTTTGGGTTGCCCAAAGATGAATGAAAATGACATATCATGCAATAACTTTTAACCACATGGTCAAAAGTTATGAAAATTGTTGAGCTTTAAAGCTACTCCTCGGGCACATGTTGTGTGAAAATATTCATTCATGTTGAAAATTGTGTTGAAAAAAAATATTCATTCATAGTGAGTTGCCTGAAATTGCTATGTTGCCAAAAAACGCAATTTGGTCCTTTAGGGGTTAACAAATTAGTATTTTGAGTCATTCTCTATTTCTTTCTACTTACTATTTTTTCCTACATATTGTACTATTCTAAACAATTTGAATTTTTTTCAAGCTTGTAGCCAATCTACCTTGAAGAATGAATCCACAGTAGAACCACCATTTTGGACATTTTTTTAGACAAATGTGACCTTATAAAGTGTAGCTGCACAATGTTTTGGCAAGGCCCTCCAAAAGAGCTTTGTCAATTTAAATGTTGATATCTTGCAATCTACAATTCTACAAGGTGGAAATTTCTGAAATTTTTTCTGCATCTTCTCAAACTAGTGTACTATAAGATCCTATGGTTACATGTGTCCAAATTTTTTTTTCTAAAATTTGGTACTTATACTAGAAATGGAAATTTTGAAACATTTTTAGTGAAAACATAGTCCAAAACATTTAGGGGTTAACTTGTGTATGACTCTCTTACATGACTTTAGAAGCCACATAATGTTTGGACAAAAATGTGAAGACAAGATCCTTATACAAGGGAGGTAGTAGAATTTGACCATCTACCAACATGAATTTTTTTGAAGGCAAATGAAGAAATGACTTTATTTACATTATGTGAGAATGAAGGGTGGAGAGGTCATTTTTCTAATGAAATCTATTGTCAATCATGAATTCTAAAAGGGTATGGGATAATTTGAAGATGAGATCTTGACTATTCATTGTCGAAACGTAAGAATTGTGTTCAAACTCGAATTTCAAACCTCATTTGGATATATTGTATGTGTAAGGTAGCTTCTTTATAAAAAAATTTTAAAATGAGGGTAAATTATTTCAGAAATTATGCTGAATATTTGGTGAAAAAAATGAAAAAAAAATGAATGACAAAGTACTTAGAAATTAGAGCACATGAGCTTTAAATCAAATAAATTAGGACTTCAAGGTAGGCACAAAATCCATGTGCCATCTACCATCAAGAAGATTGTTGATGAGAAAATGAATGAAATACTTCACTAACTTGCAGAGGAAGCAAAGGTTGGAGATGTCATTTTTATAAGCAAATTCATTGTCTATCATGAATCTTCAAAGGCTATGGGATAATTTGATTTAACTATGAGTGGTTAAACTCTTACTAATCCTAATTTACATATCCCATATGGATGGTTTTACCTCCTACCACCTCACTTGTATAAAGAGCTTGTCTTTTCATTTCACTACTCACATTCTGTGGCTTTGAAAGCCATGCATGAAGCTTGTGCACAAGTGTAGTAGTCATAGTAGAGTAGAAAATCTAGGATAAGGGTTGGATGAAAAGCAAAATTGTAATTGTTTATTTATCCATAAAATGCAATTTCACAAAATTCTTTTTGTAGGGGCAAACATGAAATTTTCAAATTAATTAATTATTCACCTTGAGCAATGCCGAAGCTACTCTTCACTTATGGTAGTAGAATAACATTTTTTTTAAAACTTTGAACGAAGATAATGTCCGAAATAAAGCTAACACTCATCTCTAAAAATCCGTTTGTGATTATGAGCCTCTAGAAAAAAATTGTGAACAAAATTCAAAGATGTCTCAAAATGTTAAAGAAATTTTCCCTTCCAAGGTTTTAGATACTATTTTTTGTTGCAGTAAAATCCTCTTTGAACTTTGTCCATAACTTCTGATTGGAGTCTTGAAATCTCAAACGGATAATTTTGAGACAGGAGTTAGCTTGATTTCCCACATTAATTTAGTTCAAAGTTTTTAGAAAAATGTTATTCTACTATATCAAAATGAGGTTTGAAATTCTACTTAACAAAAATACATGCTTTTGACAAAACTATGAGTGGTTGAGTTTTTACTAATTCTAAATAATATATCCCACATGTATTGTTTTACCTCCTACCACATCACTGGTATAAAGAGCTTGAATGTCTTCCTTGCAACACATAGACTATTGAGGTGGTTGTCAAAGCTATGTGAGAAGTTGTCAAATATTTTGATTTTAAATAGAGTTTAATTTTGATTTCCTTAACATTTCATTTTAAAGTACAAAATCTACTTTTTGAATTTAATGAATTATTTGGCATCAACGTGCCAACCCTGCCCTACATCTACGGTATGGGTCAATATTTTTCATGTATGTTAGTGGTTGTGGGATAATTAGTATAAGCTCTTGAACAAAGAAATCATTTTGTGAAAACAAGGGATCACACTACGTTGCCTAAAAACTTGAATGTAGTCAATGAGCACGTGATGTCACTTAATCCTTAAAGGATGGTCTAGTGACCATGGAAATCACCCCTTTGGAAACCATGTGACATCATCAACTTTAAAAAAAAATAAAAAATTCTTTGGAGGTCAAAATTATATACTAGATCTCTCCTTTTTGTACAAAATTCCAATGATGAACAATTGCACTTTTGCCCTACGTAGGAAGATTCTTTGTCATCCATTGGACAAAAAAATGTCCTTGGTGTTGTTTAACCCTATAACGTTGCCGCGGACACAAAGTTTGTGATGGATGTCAAAGAATACTTTCATGTAAGATAGAAGTGCAATTAGTCATCCTTGAAATTTTGTGCAAAAAAGGGAGGACCTTGCACAGTAGTTTGACTTCAAATGAGTATTTTTGGTTTTCTTGAAATAGATGATTCACCTTGTACAAAAAAGGTGATTCCTTCGGAAACTAGCTCATCCTTATAGGATTAAGGAACTTATAACTTATAGCATAATTTTTTTTCAATGAAATCAAGGTGAATTAGTCTGCTACTTTGTTTTTGGTTTTTTTATTGGAACCAAAAGAAATGGAATTTCATTGTAAGGCCAAAAGTACAAGGGCACCAACCACAAATAGCTTGGCAGCAAGGTGACAAGACATTTTTATTTTTATTTTTTTAAACCAGGAGTTTATTCCAAGAAGGTGGACCAAGAACAAACAATGGGAACAACAAACAATAAGAAAACCAAACCAAAACCCAAGACTACCTAAAGGTCCCACAAGTGGGTTTCTTCAAATGCCAAGTGATGTCATGATCCTATCATGAGCCAAAGAAGGGGGTATGGAGAGCCAAGAGTTATCGAGCTTGTGGAGGAATTTTAGGGCCTTGGTTGGAAGTCTAGCATACAAGAGGGATGTCCTAAACCAAGCGGTCTTCGCATGATATAAGATCGCTTCCCAAATTAGTCTCTTGAGTTTGGCTTGTGACCATGTGTCTTGGTTGAAGCCCAAGGAGATCACTTAGTGTATTCATTAGGAACTGCGTGTGCTAAGATTTTAGCCCCCCTATATTATATTCTAAAATTTAAATAAAAGGCAAAAAAAATATGACTAGATTTTCCTACTTTGAAAGTTTATGTTGTGAATTATTGGTATTTTTTTTAGATAATTATAATTAGCTACAAATTTTCGAAGTAAAAAGATACACGATAGAGCTGAAAATAACTTTCACACCTCTATTTTATATAAGAAAAAAATTGTCTAAAATGTGAACAAAAAATTCCCCAAAATAACACCCTATTGAAAGTTCATTTTTCTTGAATAATGATGCAATACATGGTCATCTAAAATGTATTCTCTACAAATATTTGAGTTAAAAAACATGCCATTTTAGTTCATTATTCAACCTATTCTAGAAATCATTTCATATGTTATTTGAGTTGGAAATTTTTGGCAATAGGAACACATAGTCATTATTAAACAAAGCTCAAAATTATAGGTTGAAATTATTATTTATTAAAAAGTATATAGGGGGTCAAAAAATCACTTTAATACACGTGGTTTATTATGGATACACTAACTGATCTCCCTAGGGGTTGAAGAGCCACACATTCCTCCTCAACCAACACATCCAAAGGACAGAGCCCCTAAGTAGCAACCAAATTGTGGTCCTAGGACAAAGTTTCCTAGGGAAACTAGATCGAAGAAGACATTGTTGCCATGTCAAATCAGACCAATGGCCCTCCACAGTTGAAATTGCATATAAATAGTAGAGTATGGAGAGTGTAAATCTCCACACTAATTGGAAGACAAATTTGTGGGGTGCAATCCACAAATCGTTGGAGGATGGTTTCTTCCAAATTGTTGTTACAGCATGTGCATGCTACATCAATGCCGACGAATAGTTGTACTTGCTAACTTTTGAGTGTAATTGCCTTATGGTTAATTGACCACAAGTATAGAGCCTCCTTTTGTGGATAAGAAGATTTCCAGATTTCCCTTTAATTGGGTTGAAAGGTCGTTGGGAGTATACCTCGCCACTTCTTAGGGATGGATCTTTGGAATTGAGGCCTCGGTTTGGCTAATAGGCGGCCTTTCTTTGTTGTGTATGCATGGAATAGGTCTCCGTTGGACCATTTCTAGTGGCTTGGATCAAATTGAAGGTTTTTGGTGAGACTTGCAAATAGCAAGAAGGTTCGCTTCGTCTCTCTTGCACTTCGGGCAACATTGACAATTTGTATTTGTTGTAGGGTCCTTCTATGAATTTTGTCGATAGGTATACTTGCTATGGGCTCAACACCAAGGGACTACCCTTGGTGTCGAGCCCGTAGCAACAAAGACGGTTGGCCAACTTTGTAGTTGGGTTGTTTGGCCAGTATATACAAATCTTTTATATTCCTTGACAATTGCAATTTGAAATATCTAGAGCATTGGACTATAAGCATCAGAAAGAGATCTTCTAGGTCGTGAAACAAGCCCAAGAATTCTTTGTTTTTTGTGATGTTGTGGGCAATTGTTAGTATATGTCTCTAGTCGATGGGGACGGCTGTGATGATTTGTTAGTACTCGGATGTTTTGTTGGTTGTAAACTAATATGAAGTTAGACCGTTTCCTAGATCCTGAATGTCATAGTCTCATTGTCCCATATGTCGCAAATTTGATGTATGCCATTGGTTATAAGCGCAACCGCCTTTTCCCTGGAGAAGCCAAACGAGTGCCCAATAAAGTAGATAGTCCACCATAAGTTTATGGTGAGGACTTCATCTCCATTTATTAGTCTTAGGGTTGAACTTGCGCCGCACCATAACAATCCTATTCTAGGCCTTGTTACTCTTGCATGACGTGAATTTGTAGGCCAGAAACCATCTACTCTCCACTAGCTAGTTGCCCTTCCCTGCAGGTCAAAGTTGTAGTAGGCAAAACTTGAGTAGGACTTGCAGGTTAGAGTTCTCTGGTATTGTCGCCTTAAGTACCCACTTCGTTGTCAAGGCATTTAGCGCGTCCTCTGGATCCATTAATCCAAGACCTCCATGTTTGCGTCCAACACAACAATCGTCTCATACTACCCATGCACAACAATGGTGTTTTTTGAATGACCATTTAAGGTTGTGTAAGGGAGTCTAGATCCTATAGATCAATTCTAATGAGCCACCCCAAATAAATATAAAAAACTAAATAGTGGAGAGCAACATTGAATTGACGATAACTACTTTGCCTACAAGGGAGAGGTGAGTCGTTATCCAAAAGTTTAACTTATGTTGAATCTTGCAGAATAGGAAGGAGTCAACGTCGATTGTAGCCAAGTCCATTCCAAGTAGTGTGTCCAAGAGTTTGGACAACGGTTGTGGTCCCGCCCATTGGTAGTCAAAGTTTTGTATCCATAGTGGGGCCAGTCAACAAGAAAACCAGTAGGCCACACGTTTTGCCCAGTTGAGCTTAAAACCGATTGCTAAGTAGAATATTTCCAATAGCTCGGTTAGCCTTCACATGTTTGCTTCTATACCCTTGATAGTGTAGTTTGTATATAAGGTTGAATGGGAGTGGGATTCCTTTGATGCTTGCATGACTTCGTGCTCTCGTAGTTGCAATGTTCAAAGCTTCTCCTACAAACAAGAAGAGATACGATGCCAATGGACACCCTTGTTTGACGCTTCTAGATACTTCAAACTTGTTAATTTCACTACTATTAATGCTCAATGAAGCCTCTACACCAACAAATAGGAGTTGACATAATTGAATGAAGCTTGGCAGAACTCCTAAAGCTTGCATTACCTCCCATAGGAACAGAAGGCAAACTATATCATATGCTTTCATGAAATCCATCTTAAGTAGCACCATGTCTTGGTCAGATTCTTTGGCCTATGTTATGGTTTCATGAGTAACTAATATGTTGTCCAAAATATACCTCATAGATAAAAAGGCCATCTGGTCTTCATTGATGACATCTGCCAAGAGAGGTTGTAGTCTTCTTTGCAAGGCTTTTGCCACAATTTTGTATAAGACGTTCAAAAATCAATAATCGGACTCCAATTTGACAACAACTCTTTATCATTACCTTTGTGCAATAGAGCAATGAGTCCACGTATGAAATGCGCTAGGAATTTGTTGTTGGCGATGGCTCCTTATACCATTTTAAAGAAATTGGTGTCTATGAATGGCCATTCAATTTGGTAAAGAATTCAATGGCAATATTGTTGCTCCTTGGGCTCTTCCCTTTGGCCATAGCCCTTGCCGCCTCTTCTAGTTCTCGTTCTGTGAGTGTTTGGGACAAGACATCATGTCTAGGTACTAAATTTTTTTGGGGGGGGAACAAGTATGAGCATTGCTACTCAAGCATTTGCTTGTTCACTCATTGGGGTGGGGGCCTGGTAAAGTTTACTATAAAAAAAAACTTGCAAATTTCCTTGAGGTCTGACTGAGATCGTATGGCTACTCCTTGGTTATTTCATAGGTAGGTTTTATTGAAGTTGATGATCATTCTTTTACTGCTCTAAAGAACTTAGCTGAAACTCGATCCTAAGCAGATTCCATCTAATCCTAGATCTAAGTTGTTTGCTTGTGACTTTTTTACTTTTTACTTTCAGCATTGTTTGTTGAGCCTCCAAATTTTTTTGTTAAGCCATAGGGCAGTTCTATTTGGAGTCAAGCTCTACTACCAATCGTTCTAGTGTTTCTCTAGTTGCAAGTTCTTCTTCCCTAAAATTGGTCACTTTCTCCTTGCAAGTCACTCTATACACATGGGTTGCTACTTTTAATTTCCGAAAAAATGGGTTGGGTGATGGAAAGTTTAACTAGAGGGATTAGATCCACCTTTTAGCTTCATCTAGCCACTATGTGAACATTTGCCACCTACTTCTATGGGTTGCTCCGTCTTCAAGTTAAATGCACACCTCTACTGGGTTGTGATCCAACTAAGTGCAATGACCCTTTATTGTGTACTTCATGAGTTTGCACTCAAGATCTCCTATATTGTTGAAGTTGAGGTAGCACCTGTCTAACTGGGCTAGAACTCGGCACCCATCCTACCTGAAGTTGTCCCAACTAAAGTTCAAACCCCCATGTATACAGGGGAGATCTTCCACTTGTAAGGTAGGAGGCTCGAACTCCACTCGGGCATTTAGAATTGCCCCTACTTTAGCTTTGAGATGGGCATGAGATGGTTCTTAAATCAACCTCTATAGTCATTTGAATGGATCAAGAAAAAAATAATATAATTTATTACAAGAGCCAATCATTATCCTTGCTTTCTCCATTTTTCTCTATAACTTCAAGTGAACAATTTATGGAAGACCTAGTGTCATAAATAGAGGCCTATGATACAAAAGTTTGAAAATTCATAACCAATTCAATAAATGCTTCAAAAAAATATGAAACCACTTGTGTTACATTCTACATCTACATCTCTTTGTCTGAAAAATAAACTAGAAATATTCCCATGAAAAGATATACATGAAAAAGCAGACCAGCCCTTAGATGAGCCATTTATGAGCTTACTACCTTAATTGCCTTTTCAGCGCATTGAAGGTTAAGCACTCCTGAATGGGGATGAGCCTTCCACATGGGTTGGTTTTATCCTGACATGCTTCAACCATGTTGAAATCTCGTATAAGTGCCCACCTGCAGGTTGTTGCTTTTGACCCCAGGATGCTGGCACGAGGCTGGGGGCTTGCATTTTACCTTTCTTGCAATAAAGGTACTGCCTTTATTTGTGTTAAAAAAACAAACAGTGACAAGATAGAGGACCACTGTTACTCTGCTTGTTGTTTTTGTTTTTGTCAATGTATATGCATGATTATGATACACAATCACAATCAGTACTAACTGTGTAGAATCCAGATATAAAGTGAACCTGCCTTTTACCGCCACTTTTCTCAATTCTGCCATCATGGACTGTATTTCAAGGAGAAACATACATATACCACACATAGCTGAATGAATGCCGAATTGGGCTAGTTCACCTTATGTGGCCAGAATTTGAATCTGTAAATTGGTAAGTTAGTCCGCATCTGAAGTAAGGTACAGTACACTCATTCAGTTGGACCTGGATTTTTATTTTTATTTTTATTTTTAAATGATTTTTTTTTTCACACAAATGAAACGAAGGACAGACCTGGAATTTTGCAGTCCTCAATCATCATCATCTGAAGCACTTACACTCTAAGGTAAAACAGCCCATTACGGAACTTTTGCCCATTATGGAACTCTATGAATGAGCCCATTACAGTTTTCTTTTAATTTTTGAGATTTGGGCCACATTTAATGTCATAACTAACTGAAATGGAGTAATTAGTGACTGCAATAGGAACTTTCAGTTTTTTAGTGTTAGTTCATTGCAGGAAGTGCCTTTTTTAGGTCTTCTGTGTTAGAAAATTTTGGTGGCTGTAATAGGTAAGTAAAATGAGTGTTATGGATTAGTTTTTGTTGGTTTTGGGGTAGTCTACAGGCTGTGATGGGCTGAATCCTTAAAAAATTCATAACAAATTCACACTTTGTCAAAAAAATATAATTTCAAATGCTCTCCCCATTTCTGTCACTTGACTTTCTCTGGAAAAAAAAGTAGAAAATTCCAGAAATGACAAGAGGACAAACCCCCCATTTGGTCCGTAATGGGCTGTTTTACCTTAAGATACTAAGTTAGTTGACTACAATACATTGGATCTGGAGTTTGGAAGTCCTCTCCTGAAGTACACTCTACTACTGACAGTACTGACAGTACATTGGACCTGGCGGAGTTTGGAAGTGTTGGAGCTGCAGTCTGGACCCGGCACGCATTTCATGTGCAAATCAACATGACTGTAAGGTAACTTACACCCAAAAAGCAACCTCTTTCTAAAAGTGACCCCTACATATTCTTGCCAAAAATGTACTTCCACTGTTCATGGGAGTCAAGGGTCGGTTTCACAAAATACCTATTTATAGCACTTTGAAAATTCATAATTTATCCATGTAATGTTTAAGAAATTGTATTTTAATACAATCTAGAATCTCCTTTTAACTACCAATAAGATTCCACAATAAGTTTTCTAATATAATAATGGGAAGTATGATGGATAGCTTATTCGGACACTTTTGGCTGTAGTTAACTTAGCATTTTACTTATTGATTGGACAACTGAATTTAAGCCCAATACCACCACTCTTCTCAATTCCGCCTTCATGTATGTGTAGTAGACATTTCTCCTCTAAAAATGTACTCTATGGATATATGAGGGTAGAATTGAGAACAATGGTGGTAATAGGTTGGTTCACCTTAATTTAGTTCAATGAAATAACTACAAAAAAGAGCTTGCAAATCAAGTACTATCTAATCATGCCATTGTCATATTATTTCACCTATAATTGAATTGTCCAATAATATACTCTATAGTGCCCTCACATTTCAAAGGCACCAATTCAAGATCCTGTAGCCTACCCATTTCAGCACTACTTAATAAGATAGACAAGCCTAATACCACCCTCATTTGGAATTTGAATATCTTGAGGCTAATTCCAAGAAGAGCACATAATTTATAGACGTGTGTGCTTGTTTCTCAAATCAAACTTAAGTGGAATTATAATTTTTCGATTAAAATTGTAATTTTTATGAATTTCTTGAAGTGGTCTACCTTGAAATTACAAAACTACCCATAGAGTAGAGTTATAAATGTACAATAAACAAACCATGACCACCTTCCCATGTATCTAATGGCACTAAAGTACTCATTGATAAAGGATTAACACATTTTCCCATTCTAACATTAATGCATTAATTTTGTCAAAAACTAAATGGATTTGGACATTTTCTTGGACCAATTTAGATATTTTTTTGGACAAAGTTGGGGTCCAAAGTAGAAGATGGAATTGGGTTGGTCTACCTTAGGTGTTATTTGAAGGGAGGAATTTTAGGACATCATCTCTTTGGAGTTTAATTTACATCACTTTCATAAGTATATCTTTTATAAACAAACTACATAATTGATTAAGCCTTCTATCCATACAATTCCATTACTTAATTTTGGTGGCCTACCATGTGTATGTTGCATTTCCCAAGTGTTCTAAATTGACATGTAGTGCAAATATTTTCATTTACAAAAATTCAAAGTCAAAAAATCTAGTCACAAAATGTGTACAAAAAATGGATTTTCTACATTTTAAATGCACATATCTAGCACTCTAGTCGGGAAATTTTTCAAAAAAATTCTTCCGTTTATTTTTATACTTGTCTATTGCAAGATTCTATGACTATAATATGCAAAAAACAAACAAATTAAAAAATATAACACTTTGCAATAGAAAATGATAGTTTTGAATGTTTTTTTACCCCCAATAGGCCTCGATCATCACGTGGTGGTGGAAGCTACTAAATATGCTGGTGATTTAAGCCGTACATCATGATGTAACCGTTAGATCATGATGATGGAAGTCTTCCACCACAATGTAAGCCCTTCACCTCATCTGCCCCTTGTCAGGGATTTCAGCTACCATTTGTGTGCAGGCTCCGTCCAACACAATAATTTAGATTCCTCTTGCTGACTACGTCTCAGCAAAAACTCATCAGAATTTTTTTTCTGATCCGGTGATGCACAGACTAGAGACTGAGCCTTTTATCAATAGGATGATGTGCTTGCAACCGAAAAGCAGAGGAACTAAAACCAGACAACAAAGATCTCGAAGCTTTTATTCGTCAATTTCGTTAAATTAGAGGTACCCCACAACCAAAAACTGTGACCCAACATTTCACAAAGGTCTAGAAACTAGGATAGGTAAGTTATAGAATTACGTTTCATGCCGAGCGTCCTGAAACAGCCAAAGTTGTGGAATTGAAGTTCGCTACAACATTGAAGTTTGAAGTCGCACAGAATCGGTTTTTAGTTACTACTCGGTTTTTGTGAAGGGTCTATGATCTAAATCACTGAGGGGCCTATACTAGGACCGTGCCAAGTTTTTTTCTGGAGTCAAAGAGTTGTGTTCATGCTTGGTCCGGAGAATCCCCACCTTTTGTAACCAGGACTGGGGAATTGCGGCAGCTTTAATTTGCAGAAAACTCATTTCGTAGACTGTCCACCGTATTTTTTGTGAGTTTCAGGAAATACAGGTTGGGTGAGTGACGACGTCACGCGCGCAACATGAAGGTTGAACAGGGCCAAGCTGCGTTCGTCACCGGAGGAGGGAGAGGAATTGGCATGTCGCAGTTCTCCTTTTATCATTCAATCCTCCTTTGTCCATTTCTGCTGTTGAAGCTTTTCGCTGAAGATCATCAACTCAAATTAAACGAAATCAATGCAGTGATTTAGATATCTCGTAGAAATGAGTGTCCGAATCGGCAAATTCATATATCTTGTATCTTGTTAAGTTAGTCTGTTTGTTTTGTTTGTTACGGTGAGATCATCTGGAACGCGTGTCCCCCGGTCAAATTCTTGGTACCGTCGGAAAGCCCTAGGCGAGGAGGGGTGTACGGGTTTTGTTTCGTGGCGTTTGCACGTACCGTGGGAAAGTTATACATTTTTGAGTTATTTTTTAATCAAAACATTAGAAAATTAGTTACTTTCACTTTTATTTTGGCTTTGGCAACTGCACAGGGCACTCTAGTATTGCTGAAATCAACGCGTCAAAATTGAATTTCTCTCTGATTCGGACGATGCATGCTCTGGACATGCATCAATTTAATATATTTGTGGAAATTTCACACGAGTCTTTCGCAAATGAGCATGTAACATTGGCAAATTGTTGTGAGCAGGACGAGCGCTGGCCTTAGCTTTAGCAAGCAGGGGAGTGCAGGTCACGATTATCGATTTGCAGACGGCTCAAGGGGAAGAAAGCGTTCGTTTGGTGGAAGAGGAGCATGCCAGGGTCTCGTACAAACCAATTGACTCGCCTTCGGCAATCTTCATAAAGTGTGATGTTACCAAGAGTGGTATGATTCACTCCCTTGTGCTTGTGTGCTCGCTGTTGACAATTATTGATGCACAGTAGGTAGTTTTTGAAACCATGAACTTTGCGTCCAATTGGCGCTGATGGAAGAGTGAGCGAATTTGAAGAACAGGAGAATGAAAATTTTCGTGTCCGGATTCTTGCTGTGCTTTCAGAGGAGTTGGCTGCCGCATATGCCCGCCACCAAGATGTCTTCGGACGTCTTCATATTTGGATCAACAACGCCGGGGTGCTGAGTACAAAACCATTCTACGAAGATGAAGACTGGCGCAAAATTATTGATGTCAACCTTACTGCCGTCATTGACGGCACAAGCAAAGCAGTACACCTCTGTCACTCTCCGTTTTGCCTTTTTCTTCTCATCCTCCATTACTTTTTGCTACCAGGAGTACTACTGTAGTGCCAGCCATTGCCGTACTTGCAAAATTGTAAAGTTAAAGTAAACCTGCTGGAAACTCTGATGCGTAGGTGGAAAGTACTGGTTAGACTGCAAAGTTTGAGGTCGTGGAACAGAAAACTATGTTACCCACCGATGTAATTCATTCTTTTGCGAAAGAGAAAGAGTCTCTTAGTTAACTTGTTTCTGCGCAGATTCAAGCGATGAAAGGCCAAGGAGGCCTGATATTGAATATTTCTTCAGCTGCCAGCTTTATTCCCGTGGAACACTTTAATATTTACTGTGCGAGCAAAGGTTAGCCCACGTCTGTACCTCCCTTTGCATCCTTCATTTCCGTTGCTGGTTTCCAATTATTGAAGGAGTTTTCTGACAGTTTCGAGACTTCATAATATCACCTTCTCTAGCGCCCCAGGATCCTCTGTTCTCTCACTAAACCCGAGAAGACAGATGTACCCAATTCAAAATTCACACTCTAGATGTGAGAAAAAGAAATTAGACAGGTGCTTGTGAAAGGTTTAGACCACTCTCTGGACTCCACAATGTCACTAATACATACAACTCTATTGATATATTTATTTCAGATTGTAAAATCATGTGCACTTTGAGCATTTTGGACATATGATCTATGGCAATAAAGATGTCTAAGTGTAGCAACTTTACAGTATGTTTACTTCCATGGAGTGCAGCTGGAGTTTCCATGTTCACGAGGACCTTGGCTAAGCTGGGGATGGGCATTCGGGTGAATGCGCTTTGCCCCGAGGTGATTCACTCACTCAGTGAACATTTTGTGCTCCCGTAACCTCTATGATTTTGTGTCGAAAAAAATAGGGATGAAGTTTAGACTTCCTACAACTTAAATGATATTCTCTGTTACTCCCCTCGAGATCCCTCAGTTTCAACTTTGCGATGCTTGCTGTACTGTACCTCATGCCTCCCCTGGCGTTACATTTGAGAAAAATTGGTAACTAAAGTCCCTTTGAGTGTTTGATTGCAGTTTGTGGACACACCAATGATGGACAACATTCCATCCGCCGTTGTGGACTTTATTCGTGATGGTATGGGATACTTACCAATGGAGAAAGTAGTAGATGGTAAGCATCTCCATCATTCATGCCATTCTCTGAAATGATCCGTACTTTGCATATTTAAGCTTAGATTGAAAAGACTTCCTATAATTGTGTTAAAGAGGGCGGGGTGGGGTGTCCCAGTGCTGACCATGTGTCAGTATAATGCAAGGGTCCATCGAAACAAATTTTTCCGGCAAACTGGTGACCGTGATTGAATCTGTGCGTGTGATCACCAATTTTTTTAAATCGATTGACAACTCTCTTACACGTATATTTAATCTTTAAGGCTTGAATTCTTTTTGGAACTTTTGTACATTTTCTTATATCCTTGAACGAATATATTATTTCCCACATTTCCATCACATTGATCATAAAGGAAGGTTGTCTCATAAAAATGTTACTTTGGGTGAACAAGTTATTTGAACGAGAAAAGATTGGCCAAACTTAAGCAATCTGTTCATCATCCAGAATATAGACGTCGGAGCACCTCGGGGTTAACTTGGTTTAGAACCACTATAGACAGCTGAATGATCATCTCTGGAAACATTTGGAAGATGCAATTCATGATTGTGTGCGTATTGCAGCTGCGTTTGCTTTGCTGGACGATGAAAGCAAGGCAGGAGAATGCATGTGGGTGCCGACCAATCGTCCCATACAAATTTGGCCGGATGAGGAAACCAAGCGGAAGTACCTGCCACTCACCAAAGATGGGTCCTTGTTCTCTGGATTCTCCGACTAGTCTTGACATCCAGCTTATATCTAATATTCCAGCAAAGAGGCTTGTGAGAATCGTTATGTATAGGATGTTCCACTCAGAGTTTGGAAAAAATGAAACAAAGCTCAGTTCTGTGATGAACTTTTGAAACTTTTCAAAAGTGAATGGATCAGATTTGAAGTAATAATTTTAAGATATAAAAATTAGGTTACAGGTGATGGCTTTGAGCTGATGTTGCTAACAAGAACGATTCTCTTTGCTATTTGCTATTTGGATTCAGGGAAAGTCTCTGTTGTTGACGTTGAAATTCTGAGTTCCAACAACGGAAGACGAATACGCGCTAAGTTCAAAATCAGTGCTCTTTTATTTCACGAAGTCCAGTAGCCCTTCACAAAACATTACATTCTTCATTCGGACTGTGGTCCTCGCACCTTGGGATCACTATTGAGAACTTGAATTACCAATATGCATGAGTGAGAAGGCCTCATGTATGAAGTAAAAAAGGGAACAAGATATGGATAACAACCAATGGGAGATGAGCCTCTAAGAACTTGGGAGACATTTCCTTCAGTCTTCCGTCCATTTTGACCTTGCTTATTCTCATCGTAAGGATGCTATGCATCCAAAATTTGAAGGATGTACGCTGTGAGTTCATCATTGCAAATTGGGCACAAATTGGGCACAAATTGGGCACAGTGTCTGAATAAAGAGTAGCTACCTTGGAAAGATCGTTCCAAATTTCTCTAGTACATCTTTCTCGGTATCTAAATCTTCTAAACACATACATCTAGTCATCTTAACATAACCTTATTAATGTTTGATGGGAGTCCCTTTTGCCCCACCACAATCAGGAATCCCCTATACTTGGCTGACCAATGAGTCTATAGAAACTTTGACAACCTTGCAATACATGTCAGAACTAGTGAATGATCTTCCATGTATTATAATTGAAGTCTCCCCCAAGGTATATGGGGAAGAATAATACCTCCATCTAAGGGGGAGCCAATGTGTTGGTTTATCAATGTTATGAAACTTATGAGCTACACTATTTTCAGAGAAAAATTCAAAATAACAATTTCCCAGTTCTATCCACTTGAATTGCATGAGAAGATATTTATATGACTTAGAGTATAATTGTATTATACTAGTCATATCGCAAGGTTTGTACATTAGCACTAAAGTGGGTACCCCAAAACAAATACTTTTGGGTATTACATCTAATTGCTATTATGAGACTAGTCAAATTTTCATATTTTTCCTGTTGGCAAGTGAAAGGAGGCCAAAGAATGCAACATTTGGATACCATTTGCAAATATTATGAAGGGTCAAAATCAATGTTTATTTGGTAGATGCTCTAAATTGATTCTTCAACATACGTGTGCATAGATTTTGGAGATGTACAAAGAGTGATGATGGCGGTTGTTTGCAGGGTAACTCCATGAGCAACTCCTGCGCCCGACACTCTCACCTATCGCAAGGACTGTATGTTAACTACGCAAGACCTCCATGTGCAAGCTGCTCAACACTCTGACCTTATACTCCTGTCAATGTCTACTAACCGGTAATACATTGACGAATAGGATGGTGTCCGTCCGTTCTAGGCTTACCATATTTGAATTTCGTGGCACTGATTGATCCAATCATTAGTTGTTCCAATGTTAATACCCAATTTATTGCATCGAGGAAAAGCCCACATTGACATCCTCTGCGAAACGATATTATTATCAGTTTGATGCAGCTTGAAACTACAGAGGACAAAAAACATGTTTGAACTTGATGTTAGAAGTGGCGTTCGCAAAGTGAATCTAGGCCAAAGGTGTACCGAAGATGCTTATTAATTTCAGTCTTCACACCAAGTGAGAACATACCTTCGGAAAGACCATACTACTATCTCAGTACTAGCACTTGCTATTTACAAGCATGTGGCTTAGTCAGTAGAATTTTTGTCCAGGAGACTTTTCATTCATGTTGTGACGTTGCTAATAGGAGACATAACTGAACCTGGAGAGCGAACCATAGTGAGGTCATTTAGACCCCTTGATCAGTAAGGTTGTTTTGTCCCTCTTAAATGTTACTCCGTAAAATATTCTCCTTCGAATTGAAGTAATCAAAGAGACTGTTCAGCCACAATGATGTCAGGACCAACGATTTTCACACATGACATGCCTGTCACCCTCCAGTAACTTACATTCTAGTCTGAACTTCGACTGCTTTGAACATCTGCAAGATTTTTCAGCTACTCAAAATTCTAATCGCACCGAGTGTCCTTCAGTTGCTGTGCTCAAATCAGAACGCAGGCTACAGCAGGAAAAACGCAAGACAAAAGGAAAGTGGAGCAGGGCCAAGCAGCGTTCATCACTGGAGGAACAAGTGGAATAGGTATACCGTCTTTCGATTGCTCTCCTTCCACTCCTCCTCCCCTGCTTATTAGTTTCGACAACAATTCTGCTCCTGAAACATCATTTTTTATTTGGCTATGGCGCATCAACACAACTAAGCGTCCATTCATGGTACTGCAGGGCGAGCGCTGGCCTTAGCTTTAGCAAGCAGGGGAGTGCAGGTCACGATTATCGGTTTGCATACGGCTAAAGGGGAACTATGCGTTCGTTTGGTGGAAGAGGAGCATGCCAGAGTTTCTTACAAACCAACGGACTCGCCTTCGGCAATCTTCATACGGTGTGATGTCACCAAGAGTGGTGCGTGTCCCAGACACACAAACGCTTGCTCTTTGTGATCTATGTTTCTTAATTTCCATTTCATTTTCCTTCTCATTCTGATTGTGATCTATGAGAAGGCTCCAAGCATTGCACTCGCTATCCATGCGGGTGCAGTCGTGTGTAAGTCAGAACTAACCCAAACAGCCTTAACTCTCCACTCAAGCCGGTCCTGTTCATGTTCTGTAACATGGAAGTCTCTTTAGGAGGAGTTGTAGCTCTATCCCGCTAAGATAATCCTCAAGGCCATATTTAATGGCTGGAATGAAGGAACCCCCAAAGGACAATGAAACCCCGATGCAGAAGGCTTAATTGAAACAGAAGATACGATTAGCAGGTAACTAATCGATTTCTTGAACATTGCTGAATCATTCAGAGGAGCTGGCTGCCGCATATGCCCGCCACCTGAAGGTGTTCGGACGGCTGCACATTTCTATCAACAGCGCCGGTGCAGTCAATTTGAAACCTTTCTACGAAGACGCAGCTTGGAGCAACATCCTGGCTCTTAACCTTACGGCCCTCGTCGACGGCACCAGCAAAGCAGTACTCCACTCCTTCAATTAATTCCTTTCGGATGACTCCACTTTCCAATTGATTTGTTTTCATCATCTCATCTGTTTATTAACTTTTATTTGGAGATTTTTCTTGTTCAAATTTGAATCAGAGATCTGGACATTTCGTCCAAAATGATGCTCTTACTTTCGCCGCCAGATCTTCTCAGAAATTGTTCAAACTACCTCGCAGTCCACTCTGACAAGCTCTTTCAATGCTCAGATCCAAGCGATGAAGGATCACGGCGGTCTTATATTGAATATCAGTTCAACAGCTGGCTTTGTCCCGACCCCGATTGCGCCTGTCTACGCGGCATCCAAAGGTAATTAATTTGTAAGGTCAAATTTGGGTCTCCGATTGCGTCCTTGCCTGTTATGGGAACTTCCATTAATGAGCTGCTATCTCCTTGGGCCTATATGCTAGCTCAAGGAAGGATCAAAACGCCTTCATCTTCCAACGTCTTCTTTCTTTGACACACATCTTGCTACACTTTCAGCTAGAGAACGAATCGGTTGATTCTCAGCCTGCTATTGTAGATCGTGCATCAGTGTCAAACTGAGTGAACTGAGTTTTCATTGCTCTGGAATGTTATGTTTTGATTGTTGTGAATAAGCAAAATTTTCAGTCCAATGAGTTTTTTTTGAAGTACACTTAACCGTCATAGAGAGAATCGTTTTTCGCCACAACTCATGGGGTGCTCTCAGATGGGTGACAGTAATCATATAACTAGCCCGGTATGAAGCTTCCCATTTGCACAACTTGTATGGAAGATTGTTTTCTGCTTGTTTCCCTGCATAGTTACCACGACCTGAATTGATTGTAATTCCCATGCAGCTGGAGTAGCCATGTTCACGAGATCCTTGGCGCAACTGGGGATGGGCATTCGGGTGAATGCGCTGTGTCCCGAATACGTGGACACTCCACTTCTGGGTCCTGTGCCACCTCCGTTCATGGCTTTTCTCCGCGACGACGTCGGATTGGTTCCAATGGATCGGGTGCTTAAAGGTAAGATCACTGCAACACTCCCTCCGAGCTCCGATGCAGGTTTTAAATAAAGCTCTTTGATCCTCGCTCCAAGTTCGTCATTAAGGCAGGGATATGCCTACTTCTGCTATTGTGCAATGATCCTATCTGAAGATTGGTCCAAAACTGGATGTGCATATGTTGGGAAACGGAAGAGGATTTTAATTGTTGCAAAAAACACGTGATTTGGATGTCATATGCAAAAGCTATGGATCGTCGAAATTCTATTGATAGATGTTTTAAAATCGCTTGAATCTTTGATAGAGAATAGGTACAATTACATCGAGAAGATTCATGTACACTGTCTAGCTGAACACCTAATCAAGTGCCACTTCGGGGTACAGGAATGTTTTGGGTGCTCCTGCCTTGCAGAATGCACACTTCTGAGCAAATGAAATTGCATTTGTGCGCAGGTGCTTTCGCCCTGCTTGAGGACGAAAGTAAGGCAGGTGAATGCCTCTGGGTCCCAGCCAACAAACCCCAGCAAACCTGGCCTGATGAGGAAACCAAAAGCAAATACCAAATCTTCATGAAGGATGGGTCAGTCTTCACTGGTGTGGAATTCCTCTAAGCTTCCTGGCATTGCAGAAGGCAATATCATTTCCGTTGGACCTAGTCTGTCTGTCTACACGGCATGAAATAAAAGTTTGTTGCTCTTCCCCCATTTCAAGAGTTTCAAGGAACAGTATTTGGAAGTAGAGTTTCTTCGTCATTGGAGTTAGTCGCAAAGTACCTCAAACCAGGTACCGGGAGTCCGAGTCTGTCGGAATTTGATATGAACAATGTTGCAAAGTTGGCGGGCTGTCTCGAACTCAAAACAAATAAAACATGGCATATAACTCTGCAAGCACCAAAGCTGAGCTTCTTTTGAGTTTGGTGGCTTGTTTTAATTTGTGTCATGGGCTACCCCAACGGATGCTAAGGAAGCAAAACATAGTAAATGGGACCTAAACAAACATTTGACATATTCGGCAAAGGAAATTTCTGATAATAAGTTCATTGAAATCCAACACCATCGTAAGAGATACGAAGAGTCCTAAGTCAGAGCACCTCCACGAGGGGTCTCCCCTCCTCAGCACTAAGTCCCAGTTGGATCTGGGTTCTGCCTGTCTGCCCAACTGGGCAAATTTATGCCCTCGCCTAAACTTAGCTTTCTCACTTTGAGGTTTGTCTTCTATAGTAAGTGTTCTAAGTGGAAGGGAGTATTTTGTATTAGGTGACAGGGAGTATTTCATGTTAATTTTGTGACACCTAAACCCCATGTAGTGGAGCAAGTAGGATTTTGGCTTGTGGCTTGTGGCAGAGCGCCGTTAGTTGTATAGCTACAATAAACAAGTGCATTAGCACCGTGTAGGGTAAATATGAAGGGGTAACTTGTATTTCTAGCTAAGATTTTTTTGTTATATCCAAAAAATGTAAACTAATTTAAATTTCACTTAATTCAAGCAAGTTGGCAAAAATTTGCCCAATTAGGCGAATAAGTAGAACCTAGAATCCGACAAGGACTTAATGTTGAGGGTCTCCCCTATCCCTAACTAGATGAAATTCATTTGGATAGAGAAGACCCCCATCCCACTAGATGCATGTATTCCAAAGTGTTTAGAGATTGTAGGGGCTAGTTCCCAATATGGGAGGTGCTACTAATATAGAACTAGAAATTGAGTAAACCCTATATGTGCTTTCACTACAATCTTTTACCTATGTTTCTCTAATTTGTCGTTGCATTCTTGAGTTTTACTTGCTTACTACTTACTTGGTTGCTTGCTTGGTTATTTACTAAAATTTTCAACATATAGTGGAAAATTGGTGGGGCTTGTCATTCCCTAGCCCCATCTTTGTATCCTCTTCATCTAGATGGTGATAGATAAGGATAGGGAAAAACTAGTGGGGATGCTCTAAAGTCTACATGATACTCCATTGCTACACTAAATAGTGAAATTAGGTTGCCCCATACTAATTTCTCAACATTTTAACATTATCAAATATTTATTGTTATTGTACAAGAATGCACTACTTTTGAATTAAATGTTGTTGTAATTGGGACTCACGAACCTTCATGTGTACAAATGAAAATATAGGTAGAAGGTTTTTTTTACTTTCATTGATGGCTTGTAAAGTAACTTTTGTGAGGTAAGGCAACCTAGCTAATTTCACTATTTAGTGTACATTCAACTACCTTGCAATCTCGCTTTCACAGTGCCCCTCAGATTTCCCCATGTTCTATAAAGAGAATGTATCTGAGGAGTACAACCGTTCAGCAGGTGGTAACTTACAGTCCCCTGAGTAACACTCGATGTTCCAGAAACATGAGTAGTAGCATTGCACAATTGGAATTCAAGTCTCAAAATATCAGGTACTCTTCACCTACGAAGAGTGCAATCCTGTGCGGAACCTGATGCGGAATACTTTGATCTCATCTCATCATCGGTAACAACAGACATGATTTTTGCACTTATAAGATACTCATCATTTAGCACTCTATTTACATATACCCTCCCCAACAGTGATCCCAAAACTAGTTTAGGGATTGTAGTGCAATATGCTACCTTCAAGATAAACATGCATCAACTTTGGCTACCTTGAGACAATGTAGTATTAAAAAAAATTAGAAAAGAAAAGATTTTGCAAGTTGTAAAGGATTATTAATTCGGAGTAATATAAGACAAAACTGACTAAATAGATGCTAATTCCAACGTGGAGAAAGTTACAAACACTATAACAGAACATGGTAAAAAAAAACTATAGTCAAAATCGACATCAATTCTTCTTATCACGTATTTGCACATGCCCACTATGCGTGCAAACAACATTTTTTGCTATTTCCCACTACAAGTTTTGGAAGTTTGGGGCATATAATATACCATTGAAAAGACATATTCCACTGTAATATAACATTGAAAATACCTTTTCAATGGTATTTTACACACCCCAAAATTTCAGAAATTGTAGTGAAAAATTGCAGAAGTTTACAGCCTACTATGTATGCATGCACAAAAACGTGACAAAAAGAACCGTAGTTGATTTTGACTATGGATTTTTTTTAACATGTTTTATTATAGTGAAATTGACTATAAAAATGCATTGGTTGTTGCAATCTTGGCTAAAATCTAATTATTTCAAGGATTTTTTTGAATATACATATAGCTTTTGGAAATTTGTAGTAGCAATGGAGCAAATTTTAGCTAGTTCTCTGAACACTATTCCCCAGTCGACAGGTTCAATAGCAGTCCTTAGCTGCTCTATTTCCTGCCAAAGACAGAGACGGAAGGAAAATTGATGAGTTCACTAAGGATGAGCTGAAGAAGGAGGGCATATGTAAACTGAAGAGTGCAAAATGTGATGCAAGAACTGCCAACATAAATAATTTGGAAGCACATTTAAGGAAAAACTTGGGTACGCCTTGTTGAAGCCTGCTCCCTACCATACAGGATGATAAGTTAACCCTGAAACTGCCTTTGCAAAGCATCAGAAAACTTGTCATATAACTTATGCCAATCCTTAGAGAAAGTTCCTTTGTTAAATTAGTAGCAGTTTAGGAAAGAAATGAGCTATTTGGTTGAAAATCCCTTTTTTCAATTGATTACTGGAAGCCCCTCTTGTCATACATCATTATACCCAGATTACCCATTCTCAAGTGTTGATTGAAACTAACAACAGCAAATTCTCTCAGTCTGTCTAATATCGTGCATGTGTCATAATCTAGGTGGCAAGCATTTATTTGTGCCCTAAAACAAATGCCTCACACATTGCATTGCACAATCAAAAAATAAACCACACATCCAATGATGCCAGTGTGTGAGCATGAAAATGTGAGCACGTGAGTCTTGAGTATATAAGTAGATATCTTATAACCATTGAAGGTACTTATAACATAAACACCTATAATATAGGTATCTATAACATAGTATATTTACACTCTAATCAAGGAAGGTTTCTATAATATAAATACCAACAATAGAGGGTATAGTCTTCTAAGCTCATGGGTTCATGCTCCTAGGCTCACAAAAATAGCAACCTTCCTTGACTACACGTTGTCTTGTCCATTATGAACCCTAAACTATTACAACATTGCCATGATAAAGTATTAGGAGAGCAAACATCTTGCAAGGACACAATTGCTACATGATGCTCTTAAGGAAAGGGAGGTCAATGGATCGAGTCACACTCCAATGGCAAAAAAGAAGACAAAGAAAGATGTCCAAGTTCAAATAGATCCTCCAAACCCCATAACCTTCATTAGTAATAAGTTGGGTTGCCATTCTCTCAATGGATTGATGTAGAATATTCCACATCATTTCATCCTGGATGATATGATGTAGATTATTCCACACCCATCAAAAGCTAAAAGGGCAAGTGACATTCAATAAGGGAACTTGTCAATGTTGTATTGAAATACTAACTTCAACTCTACCATACTAAAGATACAAAGTATTTATTAAAGTATATATAAATTATATATTAAAGTATTAAAATTCATTTTGGTGCTTTTGTGAGCCCCTAATTCATCACCAGGGGCTCACTCTTTTTTTTTTATTTTTTTCGTATTTTGTTATTTTAAATACAATTTTATATACAAAAAGCCCTCCAAAGAGTGTAGAATCAAAATAGGTATGTCACATACCAATATAGCATTTGGTCTAATTTTAGAATATTATAGCTAGAATGGCCCAACCATGAGTTGTAAATACATTAGGTTAGAATCCAATTAATCATGGCAAATTGGTCAATTGCAAGTGATGGGCATATTAAGCTCAAAACCCCACATGGAGAGGACATCTCTAGGCTAGAATTGGTTGAGGGAAACCTGGTAAGGCATAGGAGTCAATTCCAGGAGATAGATTCTAATTTTCCCATTTCATCGACAAAATAGCAGAATCTTGAATGTTAGCTTGCAAATGTTAAAAATACCAAGACGGGACCGTGGAGAAATCTTAGGTCCAAGGAGGGTGACTTGGGGTTAAAACCATGCCTGGGAACCAACGGCAAAGTTGGTTCACCCAAGATTCCTCCCCATGTAGAAGATTCCCTAGCCACTGATAATTAACAAGGGGGTGGATTTTGTCCCCCCTAGGCCGTTGTGTAGGGTAAAAATATGAGCCTACACATGTCTCTTGGTATCCCATGGGAGGTTCCACAAAAAGTTTTGGAATTTTCTGATAGTTAGAAGATGTCTTTCCGGATGGTCAACTATCCAAACCTACAATGGAAAATTCCTAGAAATTTTCTAGGTAGCGGTAAATTCCCACTAAAAATTAGTAGAGCTTCTTTTATGTCAATAAGCTATCCCAACAAGTTTCAAGACATTCCAATAATCAGAAGTACCTGAACCTACAAAATTTCCCGACAATTAATGAAATTTAAAGTCCACAATGGAGTTGACCGACAGGGCGGGAGCATACAAAAGTGGAATGGGACCCAAGATAGGTCTTTTTTCACTCCCTCACAGCTACTTAGGAATCTAGGCTAGTTATTTTTGCTAGAAAAGTCAACCCCCCAAAGTTGGGATTTTTCCCGATTTTAATGTTAAGTTGGCACTAGGTTTCATTGCAATTGTGAAGACATAGAAGGGGGAGGGGGGATTTCTTCAAATTAGAAACGGCCTTCTGAAGCCAATGGCACAATCCGTTTGCAATTTAGAGTTAATCTTTAAAAGTTAAGCTTAGCGAGCTAACATAGGATGAAAACCTTGAGTTTAGGATGAAAATCCAAGAAGATAAGGTTAACTTAGATGAATGAGAGGAGGAGGGTGCCTAGTAAATAGTATAAAAGTGCACCCCTTCTCCTCTCTCACCACCCTTTTTGTGTGTAATTGGGTCCATTGGATCCAATTTATGTTGGAATTGTGGCATTTTAGCCACAAACCTTGCAACAGGGTTTTTGGGGCACTTTTTGGCCATTGTTGTTGTTTTCTCAAGCTTGTAAGGTCTGATGGGTCCTCTGTACCTTGAGTATGTGTAGTACTAACCCTTCCAAGCTTGAGCTTCAGTTGGAGATTCATTTATCTTGCCGAGTTACTAGAGCTTGCGTGCATTTACTTCGGTGGGTCCCTTTGGCCAGCCTCATTTTTTGGTCATTGTACTAACCCTAGAGAAACCCCCTATATGACTAGTGATGCCGCTTTGGGGGGCCTTTAGTTCAAGTCATTTATGATATTAACCCTATATAGCTAGTCCTTTGAGTGTCGAAGGCCCCTTCCTTTTGTCCCTGATATTGACGGGGTGTTCTCTAGTGAGAGACACGAGGATGTGAGGATAGTGGGTCCTGTCCTCACGATGGAGCTTTGACCCCCCTAGGGATGAAAAGTCTTAACTATGTGTTAAAAAGGGAAACGATGGCGAAGCTTTGAACCCCCTTGGGATAAAAAGTCTTAGCGGTGTGTTAAAAGCGGGGCCAATGGCGAAGCTTTGAACCCCCCTGGGTATGAAGTCTTTGCGGTGTTTTAAAACTACCTCATGGGAGAACTGTGAGACTACATGGTCCTTCTTCCCACAAGGTTTAGTTTCCAAAACGTGTTGGGAACAAACCAAGATTTAGGCCTCTAAAAGTAGGAATTAGAGGTCATGTTGAGTATGAAGAGTAATTAGGGAGAAATCAAGTGAAGTCTCCGTTCCACGAACCTAGCTTACCACCCACTAACCGTAGACATGGCGTATTCCCAAACCCCTTAGAGGTTTACAAAAAATCAGTAAGAAAAAAGAATCAATCTAGCAACCAGCACCTAGCCCAACCCAACATCCAACTCCTCAGCCCACCAGCACCCTAATACTTGAGAAACTAAGGTCCAGTACCGTTGATTGGGCCTTGCCAAGGCCACCAGGTTTGGGTTCACAGAACTGAGGTTGAAGTGGGTTCAAGATACTAGGGTTCAGGGGTGGAATTCGTGGTAATTTGGGAGTCGAATTGGGTTCACAGTAATTGGGGTTTAGGGTTGGGGTCATGGTAACTGGGGAGTTGGATTGGGTTCACGGTAACTAGGGAGTTGGGGTGGGTTTGTGATATTGGAAAGTGGGGGTGGGGTTCAATAGGATTGTTTCGGCGGACAATTCGACAACATGACGAACACGACGTCCAAAACATCAAGTAGACCTTCTTATCTGTCTAATAGAGTCAAACTTAATTTTGACTTTTAAAAAAAAATTCACCTTGCCCATGAGGGCACCTAAATGCCATGTGGCAGACATGTATCTTCCACGTGGCATCCTAAAGGGGTGCGTGCAGGTGTG
Organism: Straminergon stramineum; assembly: GCA_963920665.1. Classification (NCBI taxonomy): domain Eukaryota; kingdom Viridiplantae; phylum Streptophyta; class Bryopsida; order Hypnales; family Calliergonaceae; genus Straminergon; species Straminergon stramineum. The sequence goes on along the minus strand of OY987265.1, from coordinate 20,781,211 downwards.
GGCGACCACGAGTAGGACGACTTTGGGTTCAAGCGGGTAGGTGTGAGCGCCAAATTATCCACCCTTGGTAATTTGCGAACAAAACCAAGTTGTGGGTTTCGACTAAGTGACTCCTACTTTTGGGTGTCTAAGCGTGGTCCACTATGCCTTCCAAGCAATGGATCTTTTTACTAAGTGCCTAAGTGACCCCCAATTGCAAGATTTGCTTAAACTACTTCCAATGTTTTGGGCTAACCGAATGGAGGGCCTGCTGGATGATTTGGATGGGACACAACCCAAGGCAAAACTATCCTAATAACCCTCTAGTTCATCTCGTACCATTTCTAAAAATATAATACTCGACCTTATCTGACCTTCCTAGCCAAAGTTATGGTTGGATGAAGTTTGACCGCTATTTAGTTCCTCAAACTTCATCCATCAATTACACCTAGCTCCCCAATTCAGAAAGATCTAAAATTTTGGGAGATGGTTCACAAGGATTGACCCTACCCAGATCTAGCATTGGACCCTGATCGGGGATTTCTACTGAATTTTCATCCAAGTCTTACCCAAACTTCATCCGCTACTTTCTCCTAACCTACAACTCGGAATTGACTTTTTTCTCCGGCCCTGGACCCTAGGTAGGAGCCTCCTTCTAATGTGTCCAATTCTCTGTCTAACCCGGGGTTTAGCTATTCTTCATCCAATTTGATCCTAAACTTCGTTCGGCCATAACTTCGTTTGGCCATAACTTTCTCAATTTTCGCCCGATTTGGGCATGCTTTAGGGTTTCGGAAAGCCCCAACCTACTTCTCTAAGCTTGTGCCCTTGAAAATGACCTGACCTGCTGTTCTAAGGGTCTGCCTTGGGGTAGGCCTCAGCCCAAGCTACCAAGCTCTAGTTAAGGTCCTAGGGAAAGTTTGGAGAGGTCTTCGCTCATACTTTAGAACTTGAGTCATTGATCGTGTCACCCAGAAGCTCTACCTCCTCCACCATGAACTCCCGTACCGTGAGACAACGAACCACCGTTCTAATCATAAAATAAATTGGTACAAGGATTTAATTGTCGATTTTCTCTCCTACTTCTTTCCTCGTCCCTCCTTATCTTTCCTCCCACACTCGAAGATGGTCCAACTAACCTTCGACCTTCGTACTAAGTTAATCTTAAGTACGCGTCATTCCCTCCTCCAAGTTGAGCTACCTCTTATGTCCTACTTACATCCTATGCTTACGTCCCACACTTAATCTTGGGGTGATTACCTACTTCTAATCTAAGGCCTAAGTAAATCTTGGAGATTTCCCTTTCTATCTTATCCACTTTTACTCTTCACCTTCAAATGGTCCTTCCCTTTGTCATTTCTCCTCATTCTTCCGACCTTATACCATCTTTGCTCCCTCCTTCTTTACTCATCTTTTTCTATCATGGTGAAGTTTTGTAGGAGATGGGGAGTTGGATTCCCTGCCCCAAGGCTATATTAGAGTAGTAGGGACCTTGAGTGGTGTCTCTTCTCTCCTTCCCTAGCTTGATTTTGGACCCCAACCCCTCCTTGGTTGATTTTGGAACCCACCCCTCTGTTGATTTTGGAACCCAACCCCTCTCTAGCTGATTTTTGGAATCCCACCCCTTCCTTTTGCCTAGTGATCCCCTTTCTCTCCCTCACTGTCTGATTTTGGAATCCTAGCCCTTGCCTTGAATCAGCCCCCCCCTTCACTCTAACCAGCTCCCATAACTGCTAACTCCTCACTATAGACCGGTACCCAGTTGGCTGCTGGCTGACCGATACCCGGCCCCGATTGCTTGTTGGACCCGACCTGGTTGCTTGGTACCCAGCTCCGGCTGGGGTCTAGGTGCTGGGCTGTCTAATTTTTGGTATTAATTTCAGTGCTGGGGTGCTAGGCTTGCCTAATTTTCCGGTGTTAATTTCAGTATTGGGTGCTGGGGTATTGGGATGCTGAGTTTGACTAATTTCTATGCTACTTTCTAACGCTATGGTGGACAAGGCCGAGGCCAATATGTGGGGACCTTGGTTTTGTGGGGACGAGGACCTCTAATCTACTCTCTTCTAGCCATCCTACTTACTCCTCTTAACCTCTAATCCCTAGTTCTCTTTTTTGGGGGCTAAACTTTGGTTTGTTTCCAACACATTTTGGGAACTAAACCTTGTGGGGGTGAAGTGCCACGTGGTCTCACAGTTTTCCCACGAGGTGGTTTTAACGCATTGCCAAGATTTTGTACCTCTAGGGGATTCAAAGCTTCGCCGTCATTTCTCTTTTTAACACACCGCTAAGACTTTTTTATCCCTAGAGGGTTCAAAGCTTCACCGTACTTCCCCTTTCTACCTTGTCGCTAAGACTTTTCACCTCTAAGGGGTTCAAAGCTTTGCCGTATGGGCGGGACCCACTACCTTCATAGCCTCGTTTCTCTCAACAAAGAATGACATGTCACTGGTTAAAGGCAAGGACAAAAGACAAAGAAATCGCCTTGGACACTCAAGGGCTAGCAACACGGGTTAGTAACATCAATAATTTGAACTAAAGGCCCCCCAAAGTGACATTGCCAATCATATGGGGGGTTGCTCTAGGATTAGTACAATGGCAAGAGAAAGAAGGTGGTTGAAAGGGACCCACCAAAATGAATGTACACAAGCTCTAGTAACAAGGTAAGGTAAACAAATTTCCAAGCTTAAGTTTAGAAGGGTTAGTGCCACGCTCGATCAAAAAGAGAAGGCAAGGGACCCACAAAAGACCTTGCAAGCTCTAAAAACAACAACAATCGCCAAAAGTGCCCAAAAAACATCGTTGCAAGGTTTGTGGCTAAAATGCCAAAATTCTAACATCAATTAGACCCAATGGACCCAATTACACAAAAAAGGGGTGGTGAGAGAGGAGAAGGGGTGCCCTTCTAAACTCTTTCCCGGGCACCCACCTCTCCTCATTCATCTAAGTTAACCTTATCTTCTTGGATTTTCATCCCAAACTCAAGGTTTTCATTCTATGCTGACCCACTAAGCTAACTTTTGGAGATTAACTCTGAATCGCAAATGGATTGTGACATTGGCTCTAGAAGTCCATTTTTAGTTCTACAATCCCCCTCTCCCCCTTTTCTATTTTCAAAATGACAACGAAACCTAGTGCCAACTTAACGCCAAAAACTAGGGAAAATCCCAACTTTGAGGGGTTGACTTTTCCAGCCAAAGTAACTAGCCTAGGCTCCTGAGTAGGTACAGGGGAGTGAGAAAAGACCTATCTTGTTCTCCATTCCGCTTTCGTATGCTCCCACTCCACTGGTCAAACATGCCATGGACTTAAATTTTCGTTGATTGTCAAGTCGGGAATGTTGCAGGTTCGGGTACTTCTAACTATTGGAATGTTGTGAAACTTGTTGGGGCAGATTATTAACATAAATGATGCTATGATAATTTTTAGTGGGAATTTGCTGCCACCTAGGGAATTTCTAGGAATTTCCCATCGCAGGTTTGGGTAGTTGACTGTTTGGAAAGACATCTCCTGACTATCAGAAAATTCCGAAACTTTTCTCATTCATATCCAGAACCAGAAGGAAACTATGTCAAATTCTAGTGGTAAGAAGGGAGTTATTCAAATACATTATACATTGGCCATACTAGTTTGAAAAGACATAGTGAAACAATGTGGTAGTCTTCAAAAATGAAATTCAAAAATTCAAAAGGTATTACATAATGTACAATATAAGAGCAAAAACAAATACATGATAACATATATTGAAAAATGAAATGCACTTTCCTAAGTTAAGAATAAGGATGATTAATAACATAACTACATATACCCACTAAGTAAACAACATAATAATTTCTATACAACCTAGCAATTCCTTACTTACATACACTAAACAACAACAAAATTCAAGTACATCAAACAAAAATGTGTAATACAACATTTTTGTTTTATTTGGTTCAATATTTTGTTGTTAGGTACATATATAACTATAGAATTCCCACATTTTCTACTTATATAGAAAATATTATGTTGTCTAATATATACAACTATAAAATTAGTAGTTATAAAGTTTTTCCTAAACACTATTTTTTTTCATGAGGCACATAAATTAGTCAAACATGTTTTTGTTTTATATGGTTGAATTTTTTTTCCATTTAGTACCTATAACCATGAAATTACCACATTTTTATACTTAAATGTATGAAAAACATTAGTATTATTTGATGGTGAATTTAGTCTCTAATGAATATTGGGAGCTAAAATTGACTTGACATGATTAAAACCCTAAACCTTAACTTGCGCACCTTCAATATCATCGCATTAATTGCTTCATAGGATCTTTTTGCATGAAATGCCATGTTGGTACTTGAACTTCAAATGACTTTATTATACTACACATTTCGAGGACCTTGATGTCCATGTTTCACAATAGATCATACAAATAAGCAAACAATGGAGGAATTTTAGACATTGATGCATGGGTGAAGACAGTATGGATGGAATAGTATGTTTTGGTTTTGTTTGTTTCATTTATCATGGCCCAACAAAATCAATGTGTACTCAAGAATCTAGCAATCTTGAGTGACATAGTTGTAAATAATATTCAATGGAGTAGGAGTTAGTGGACCCTTTTTCCTGGTGGAGTGAAGAATGTTTTCTTTAGCATTGTACAATCATTACATTCTTCATTTGGACTCAGGTCCTCGCACCTTGGGATCACAATTGGGAACTTGAATTACCAATATGCATAAGTGAGAAGGTCTCAATCATGTACGAATTAAAAAAGGGAACAAGATATGGATAACAACCAATGGGAGATGAGCCTCTAACAACTTGAGAGACCTTTTTTATTTTCTTCCGTCCATTTTGACCTTGCTTATTCTCATTGTAAGGATGCTTTGCATCCAAATTTTGAAGGATGTATGCTGTGAGTTCATCATTGCAAATTGCACACATTGTTTGAATAAAGGGTAGATACTTTTGAAAGATTGTTCTAAATTTCTCCAATATGTCTTTCTCGATATCTAAATCTTCTAGCCACAAACATCTAGTCTTCTTAAACTTGCATACTCTTCAGCTACTCTATTTTCAGAAGAAAAATTCAAAATAACTATTTTCTAGTTTTGTCCGCTTGAATTAAATGAAAAGATATTTACATGACTCAAAGGATAATTGTGTTATATTAGTTGTATCGCAAGGACTCTACATTAGCTGTAAGGTGGGTAACCCCCAAATTTCCACCTTTTGCTACTATGTCTAATTATTATTATGAGATTGGTCAAATTTTTGTGTTTTTCTTGTTGACAAGTGAAAGGAGGCCATGGAATGCGACAGTTGGATACCATTTGCAAATTTTCTAAAGGATCAAATTTTTTTGGTACATGCTCTAAATTGATTCTTCAACATGCGTACGTATTGATTTTGGAGATGTACAAAGAGTAATGATGGCGGTTGTTTGCATGTTCAAAAAAGACTCCATGTGCAACTCTAGTGCCTAAGACTCTCACCTATCACAAGGATTGTATGTTAACTATGCAAGACCTCCATGTGCAAGCTGCTCAACACTCTTAGCTAATACGCATGTCTATATGTACTAACCAATAATACATTAGGGGTAGTCAGAGCTTTTTCAATGCACTCCCATTCTTCATAGAATTTGAATGTGGCAATTTAGGGTTGGCTTGCAACAAGCTCTCCATGGAACATCATATTCATTAAAATGGGACATTGGGGACCTCCCAAAATAATAATACCAATTTGGAGGCCCCAAAATCGAAGTAGAGTTGAAGTAAATTTAAGTCAAGAGGAACTCAATTCGGTAGTTTTAAGATGGAATTTCCATTAAAATGAGAGTTTCTAGTCGTCAAAGCATCCTTAAGAAAATTTTCCTTACAAAGATAATATTGATTTCGTATATAAGTGAATATTGTATTCTCATTTGAACACCAAGTCGTGAGCTGAATGGTTGGTTGTAAGTAGCTATTTATCTCATTTAGGTGGTCTAGGTTCGAATCCCACAAAATTCGTATGAGCGGCTATGAGATAAACATGACTTAGGGTTGCTAAGTGAGCCTTTCAGACAGGAAAGTTGTAACAACCAACCAGCCCCATTCCCAAACTATGACAAGTGCTTCATACATTACCAAAATATAAAGTGCTCTTACACACTACCATTTTGTTTCAATTGTATTATATTTTTAAAACAAATTTACAAAGTCAATAAAAAGGAAAAATGATGTACATATAGAAACAAGTACATGTATAATGTAATAATCAATATATTCATTATTGAGTACAAGTGCAATTGCTCCACAAGGTACTTCATACTTACAATATAGAAAATAGTCCATCTAGAAATGTATAAAATCAAATCATATTACACTAATCTATATCATATACTCTACAGTACATGATATAAAATCATATAAAATCCTTTGTATTTAAGGCAAAACAAAATTACAATAGAGTATAAAGCAACAAACATGAACTATCAAACATAGCTTCAAATACTATGTACTATCTTCAAAGCACCTCATAAATGCTCAGTTAGCATTATACGCAGCCAAACTTGCATTGATAACATCGACCTGAGTAGATGGGATTTTGAGGACACACTCTATGGTGTCCTTCTTCACCCTTGACTTCCATGCCGTCATCAAAGAATTCGTTTCCTCCCTCACCGGATTTTGGGTGTCATCGACTTTCCAACGCAATCCTTTGGCGGAACCCCACCCAATATAGGACTCTTGAATAATCCGCTCTTGTGACGTGGGCCGAAAGTATTGAATGAGCACACAATTAGGATGCTTCGGGTTTGTGAAAGGATCAGACAAGGCTCTGGCAATCCATACAGGCTTGGTATCACCATCAGCTGGTTGAATGGCAATGAAGTACCCTTCAAAAAGATTATGTGCCACTTGGAAAGATGGCAATGGACGATTGCAAAGTTGCCCCACAAAGGCATCATCCTCAGCAAACTCCTCACGAACCTCACCATCATCATCAAGTTCATCTTCCTCTGTTGTTTCCACTTGAGAAGAAGGCCAAAAGCCATCTACCTATGTAGCGGAAGGTTCGATGGATTCCTTCAAGGCCACATTCACTGCCCGCCAATAGAACACAAAATGCTCGAATCGTCTCCTATACTCACTACTTTCATCTTCATCGCACAATGACTCCCAATACTTGATGAACCCACATATTCCCTTGTAAATATCATCTACACTCTACATTGGAAGGTGTACAACAAGTAGTGGCTCCCCACAAGGCCATAGACTCCTCCCTTTGGAGTCCTTTTGCCATAATTTTATCCCTCCAACTTCCTCAAGCAGCCAATCATTATCCGTGCAGTGTTTCTTGTACTTCATGACTGAGACCCCCGTAGAGTTGAGATAAAATTTGAAATGTTGTGACTTGGTATGGCCAACAAGTGCATCTTCCCCTTCCAGAATCAAGCCTTCTATGAAGGCTTTGAAATCTGGCACTTCTTCAATCAGGTGAGGAATTGTGAGCATTGAATCCACATCCATGAAGGACTTCATAAGAGATGGGATGGTGGGGAAGTTCTCTTTTTTCAACTACATACTCCACCTTCCAAACAACGCGTCGATGTCATCATGTGTGTGACCAACCAACATGAAACTGACATACACCTCTTGAAAGATTTTCTTAGCAACAAGAAGGGACCAAAATGAAAACACAAATCTATTCTTATTGTCTCTTGTAAGTTGCATTGTCCATTTGAACTTTCAACACCGGAGGAAGGATAGTTGCCGAAATTGCGACTTCGGATGGTGGCTGAAGCGATGATTTGCAAATGTCCATTCCTTATAGCACTATTTGAAAAAGAGGAGCAGAGCCCGAACTAGCAAACAATTCGTGGGATGAGTACTTTGGGGGCAGTTCAACATCCTGTAACAACTTTGCTAATGACCCCACTATGTAGTTTGAGTTGTGAAGAAAGATGTCAAGACCATAATGTGCATAATGCACATCCCCATGCCTATGAGCAATCATACCCGTAACTGAAATCAACAGCTTCATTAGTCCATCAAGTTGCTTACTCTTGTGTGAGAACATAGGAGAAACAGTTTTTGCATGATCCATTTTGTCATGCATGATTGTCAAGCATTTTTGAGGGTATGCACTAGACCTGTACCGGTTTGCATAGTAGTGATCTCGATGTGCTCGAGCTACGACCAAATGTTTCTCTAAAATGTAGGACCATTTCCGTTGTAACCCAACAGCTGCGGTTCTTTTTAGAGTTTGCAATCTATCACACTTAGAACAATGGGCAAAATTATCTCCAAGCTTCTTGGCATTATACTCGGGGAAGTTCAATTTCTTGATCTTGCTTATGCTTGAAGCTGACACTTCTTTCAACCTAGACACAACATTTGCTACATTAACCTCGGGAATAGTCTCCCTCCGTTTGAAGGTGGCCGGCAAAACCATGGAAACCACCTTCTCTCTAGTTGGAAGAGTGTGTGTACAATGTGGCATATGGTCTGCGGACTTTTCAAGCACGCACTTCAATGTCGCAGTCGCTTGTGATGTGTGCATCTGAGGCTTCTACATGCCCAAATTACCGTGAGTATGAGCTTGTTCTCCTTTAGTAGTGTACCCTTGAAAACGATGGAAGGTAGATTCTGGGACACCTGAAATATGTCTCCACGTGGCCAAACAAACATCAATACCTTCTATAGTGACCACTCTCTTTCCTTGAGAGTCACGATGGACTTGCCTATGAATGTCCAACTTCATGTGGTATTGGAACTCAAAACTTGAGTTATGGTACATGCGTTCACGAAAAGCCTGAATCTTTTCCCTCGGAAAAGGTTGCACACAGTTGTTCGAGCAACAGACTTTGCTCAATACTGAATTGATGGACTCTTGGGTGAGCAATTCCTTGGACTTCACACAAGCTTGAAGAGGAGGATTCCTGATCGAGCTTGTATACGGTCTAGCCCGTGAAGAAGATGGTTGCAATAGTCTGACTTGTCGACAGTTGTGGTTGTCACGAAGTTCGTGATCACGGAGGCCAATCCCATTCAAGTACACTTGCTGAATGGGCCATGCATGGAGAGAGTACCTCCAATCCTCTGGAACATCTTCGATGTACAAAGACTTTGAAATCTGGACAGCAACAAAAGCATCTCCTAAGGGACCATCACAACCTTGCACTAAGCTGGAGTTCACGCTATGAACTATTTTCTTCGCCACTAGTCGACTAGTGGCATTTAGGAGGGTGACAACCTTAGTGCTCCAAAGACGTCAGGAAATGCCTTCACAGTCAGGAATCTTTAGAGTCACTTTAGGAACGTTTTCAACGTCTCCTTCATCAGAGGAGTACTCCCGTATTGGATCAATTGAAACATCCATGATACCTGCACAGTCATTCGAAGACAGTTAGATACTTCAATGGAAATATTCACCAAATCAAATAATAGCTATAATACATAGTAGCATATGATAAGTCAACTCAACTTGAGTTGATTTCTCACAAAAACATATAACACTATAGTCGACGATGAAGTATTCTCATCATCATAAATCAGACCAATCGCATCATTGAGAGAGATCAATTATGAGACACTACATTCCCCAAATTCAGTCTACTGTAAAGACTAAATCCCACAAGTACTTTTTTCTGTTAGGGTCCCGTCAAATGAATCTGTAATCTTCAAAATAATTTAAACATAGACCATCCTTAAGACTCATTAAATTACAGTGATGAAACTCCAATGTTTTTCTACCTTATAGAGTATAGAACTAATGCAAACGCTATCATCTCCCAAGTCTTATCTACTAAATTGATGCGCAAAATAATCTACTATATCATAGGAATTCGGAAATAGAATACAATACAATTTATCATCACTTTAACTCGAATTGAATTAAACCATCACCTCTCCAATTTGAAGTCCATAATACTACATTCTTTACAATATCATTGTACGATCATTCAATTCAAGTTGACTCAAGTTGAAAAGGATGAATTCTCGCATCAGAGTCACTATATCTTTTCATCCGGATCTATTATATGAAAGTCTTCACATATTCTCTAACTCATTGTATTAACTTGAAATCTTCCAAATTCTTCAACTTCCACTTCTTATCAGTTCAACTCGAGTCGAGTTGAACCAGAGACTCTTTATATCTTCTCAGGAATCCAAGTCAGTCGAAGTTAAATTATGGTTTAGGTCCAGTATTCAGTCAAATAGTGATTTTCACTACATCTCGCTCACGTATCAATTTTACACTGATACTTTCACCTATCGTCGAGGACCTCTTCAATCCAGCCAGGTATTGACTTCTTTGATTCAACTCGACTTGAGTTGAACCTCAGTAATGCAATTATTGATATTTCTAATCAATAGGTAGGGATACATTTTCCTAAAGTTATTCTAATTCAAGTCGAATCAACTTGAATAATGCATCAGGTTTCATCCCCACTATCATTTCCATTATTGTAGATCAATTGAAGTGTAGTCTTGTAGACATGACTTTCTCAAAATTCGGCACATTTTACAGGAATTGTCCTGTTTTCAATTCATGCACTGAACCAATTGTGGAAGCCAAGCTTTGCAATTGCAATGGAAAGGAACTTCTCAATACTCGATAAAATTATGTGAATCAATATGTGATACACATACTACTTTCAACTCTGCTGATATGAAAAGAATGTTCAAGCGGCTACTGAAAACAATCATCCTGCAAGGTATTCCAAACGTCCCCGTAGTAGCAGAGAGTACTATCATGGTCATGTGCATTTAAAGAAAACCTACGAAGAGATGGCACAACTTGGAGGATCAAGTGTTTAGGACAGACAAGGAAATTGTGGAACTACCAAGTACCTGATCATAGGGAAATTGATAACAAGCGCAAATGCAATGGCAAACTCCAATGGCGCACTCCACACTAGCGCAAACGCAACGTCTAAAACATAGGATGCGAACATAAGATACTAGAGAACGATCAAGAAATGAGGAGGAGAATGGTGTAGTCTTTCGCCCGAATGGACACAGCAAAGCCCGTACGTAGGAGAATCTCCACGGGAGAAGTTGGAGGGGCATTCAAATGGTCATCCACACATGGCCCATACATATTTTAAGAGACTTGCATTCAATGTGCAGACTTTGGTGATTCCGATTAAGGCACTTGTGGGACCGCTCGGTTTTTCTAGACAACTTTCCAATAGTTGGCTATAGTCATGGGGTATTTTTATCAGGGAATAGTTTGTTACAAAAAAGTAGCCAGATTCCTCATTAATGTAAGAGAAAACTCTTGTGCTGGAAAGTAGCCGCATTGCTGCTTTAGTTGGCTATCCAAATGCATGTGCCTACACGTAATGTAGCTATACACTTTTTTCAATTAGCATTTCAAATGCTCCACTTATCTGTCCTAGGATTTTGGAAGGAATTTTAGACCACTTTTTATAGATGTTAAAAATAACTTTAGGAAAGACATATGCTCAATCTATGCAGGTGGACTATGTGTGTTGTCAATTCATGCACTACTATGGCATGAGTTGCTGTTGTAGGGTTTGAGAGTTGTTGTTGTTTTCTTTCTTAGGGTATACGGTATACGGTTTAAAAGTTTAAGGGTTTAGGATATAGGGTTTAACCCCTAAATTCCCAAGGCCTATTTGGAGTTTCTTGAAATTTTTTCTAAATTGTACCATAAATCAACATTTTCCTAAGGTATAGCATTTTTTTTTAATTGTAACCGTACAAATTCAAATTAGATATGTTAGAGATCACATAGGAAAAGAAAATATAACAATATGACATACAGATTGACATATTATAATGATTCATCATGTGGGTGTTAACCATCTAAAAATTTATCAATTCTCTTTGAGCATGTCAACTCTAAAAAGTTGGTCACTAAAAAAATATGAGGTTATAGGGCTTAGCATGCACAACACCAATCAATTTATGGTTGTCCAAAATGTATTCTACGATTTTCTTAACTATAGTTCTCATGTAATTTTTACTCGAACATCTCATGTATTTGAGGCTCATTTCCAATAGCCCTCAACACTATAGGAGGCCAAAATTGCAATGGGCATCCTTGCACAAAATATTGAATAGAAAAATCATAATCCTTCATTTTTAAGAGTAGTTTTTTTATCCTAAAAACTAGACTTCAAAAAGAGTTTTCCACAGATATAAACTAACAATAATAGCAATTTTGTTGGACTCTATTTAACTTCAAAGACCCTAAAACACCAAAATCTAGTGCCTTGGGCATTTAGGGGTTAAGGGTGAAAGGGGTTAAGGATAACAAATTGAAAATTTAATTTCACATTCTTCTAGAATTTTTTGGTACCAATGGAGTTCAACTTTTGGTTGTTTGAGTGTACCATAACTTTAGCTCCTCAACACCGATTGAAGGAGAATTACATTCACACATAGGTAGTAAGTTTTCATATTATATGAGTAAGTTTCAATAAGTTTCAATCTAGATTGTAGTCATACAATGTTTTTGACATGCTATAGTTTTGGGGCATTAATTTCCAATGTCAATTATAATATTTATGTTTAGGTTCTTTTTTTCCAAGAGCCTATTCAATGATATGGTATGCAATTGTATGCCTAAACAAATCTAAGAAGTATAAATGCTCAAGTACCTAATATGCAGAATTTGGAATTGCATTGAGTATATGCATTTGATGTATACAAATATGTAAAAGTATGTACTTCATTACATAATGAGTAGGGCTACATTTTGGAATTTCCAATTTATATAGAAGATCATGTAAAATGAGGTTGATGATTATCGTTCACTTCCAAATTACCTTTATCAATGATGTTTAATCCCCATGCACCACTCCATTATCTCTTAAGTGTTACATGGCATTCAATGTTAAAAAAAAATACAAAAAAAATTAATTTTGATTCTTTAAAAAATTGTTGAGTAGAAGTAGGTACAAGATAGAAGGAAAATCCAAATTATTAATATCTCTAAGATGGAATTAAAATTCACTAATCCCAATGGTGAGATTTTTCTAGAAGGCAAATGAAATGATAAGGACCTTTTTTTTTGGAAAAATTGTAAAAATTTCATTGAGAAATGAATCCTATAAGTTATTTTTTCAGGAAAATGCTGTAAGTGCCCGAAAAACAAGATTGTCTATAACTTTCTCATAACAAATCCAAATGGAATGAATAAAAGCTTTCCATGTAGAAAAAAATACAATATATAAGGGGAAAAAATTTAAAATTTTTGAAATTTTTTTTGCTGCCCCCTCTCCCTTGTTTTGGGCTTATGTGGGCATAACTTTTGTTCCCAGGCACCAAATGAAAAAAAATTATATTCTCACAAAGCTAATCAATTTTTCTATCTTATTAAAAAGTTTCACAAAATATACACAAAAATTGAGACCGTAGGTACTTGCCCAAAATCTCATTTGTCCCCTAAAGGGACAATGGTCTTTTAGGGGTTAAATTCAAAATGTTGAACAACAAGAACAAACTTTACTAAACCTGTTGAGAACATTTCCCAAGGAAATAGATAATGAAAAGACCAATTTCTAGATTTGAAATGAAGTGAAATTGGCAGATTTTGTTGAACATTGGAAAATGAGATATAATAGTAAGCTTAAGAGTCTTCAATTATGGTACATATAGGCCTTTCAAAACCTCACACAAATCAAATCTTTTACCTTTTGGGGGGAAAGTAAAGAATTTTATTTTCGTAGTTACCCTTCAAAAGTGCCCTTCAAATTTTTTTAAATCATCAAACAAATGTAATTGCCATACTAATACAAATTTCTCTTTTACCCTAAAACTTTGTCTTGCTTACAATAGTTCTTCAAAATTCTAAACACAAACAGCCATATGAATGTTAATTGTTGCAGAAGTCATAACAATTTTTTTTTTATTTCCATTTGAATGCAGTCATCTTAAAAAATTGACTCCAATTGATTTCACAACTTCTTTAATTCCTCAATTTTATTAGGTGGATTGATTTTTGTTTAAAAACCTTTTACTTGTTCTATTTTTATCAACCCCTTAATCCAAATGTCCCAAGTGTTCCCTTGGGAGACAACTCAAGGTTTGATTTGGTCCCTACGATCTTAGTTTTTAGCAAGATTTTTGGAAATTTCATTTTAGGATGGAAAAACAAATTCCATTTATGGGAATATAATTAAGATTTTAATCGATGTATGGGAAAAAAGTTCAGAATGGTCAAGCTCATGCATAGAAAAAGGACAAATTAAAGTTTCAAATAATTTCTTTAATCAATTCCTTGGGTGATTGCAAGAAACACTTCACGTTTTTGGTTCAAAAACCCGATTTCTGGCCGCAAGATTGGCAATACTATGAACTACTATCAATTTTGCACATCAGACTGCGCCTACGAATCTCAACTGTTGATTTCGGGCGCCCGTAGATCTTAACCATTGATTGAGTACTATATAGTACTATGTAGTACTATAGACTACTATGTAGTACTGTAGAAGCCACTAGTAGTAGAAAATAGCAGAAAAGGGGTCTATGGACCTTTTCATTTTTAGTAATTCAAAAAAATTCAAAAAATTCCCAAAAAAAATGCCATTTTGGTAGACAAGCCTGCTTTCACATTGTACCAAAAATTTCTTCAAATTTTTTTTTTGCCCAAAAAATGTGTGCGAACAATAGTCACTTTGGCCTCATGTAGACACCTCATGCAAAGTTTTTTTGCAAAAAACTCTTCGTCTCTCATTGGAACACAAGTACAACTCCAGCTTCTCCAATTTGTGGCTTCCAATTCGCATTTTTGGGGACAACTTTGGCTCAAAACCCCCCTAAATGGCCAAGGTAGACACCCAATCGGGGGCACTTTAAAAATAGCAAATTCATTTTTAAAAACCCCCCAAAAAATACAGAATATGGAAAACTTTTATGTGTACCTTCATTCCAAATTTCAAGACAAACGGACTTACGATGCAAAAATTATGACCAAAAAACCACATGTCCAAGGGCAAGGGGACAAAAAATAGGACAAGTGTTTCTTGCAATCACCCCCTTATAGAATAAATTTTGGTCAAAATATAGAGAGATTGGTTAATTTCATTTACATTAGTATTGTGAAAGTAATTATGAAGCATGTGTTTCTGCAGGCACTCCAAAAATAGTATCTATTTATCTTTTTAATAAAGAATAATGTGTACAAGATCCATTTTTTAACTCAATTTTCACAAACTTCCAAGAGAAAAAAATGGACAAGATGACAAGGTTTACTTTGCTTTTCATAACTCCTAAATGCCCCCCAAAATTGAATAGTCTTCTATATCTTCCTCTTGTCATTCATCAAGTTTTATTTCCATACGTGAAAGGAACTTTTGATTTAGAGGAAAACTATGCCAAAGTCAAACCCTACATAAAATGGTCAATGTGGATAGTTTTGGGAGAGAAATTAAGCCAATCAATATTTAAGGCCACTGTAAGAAAAAAAAATCTATATATATACAAGTGGGCAAAGGCAGCAAGGGGCTAAGTGATTTGTTCGAGCATGTAGTGGATGTGCATGGTCAAGTGAATATTTTTGTTGAATCTAAATTTTCGAAATATTCAAATGAAACTTAAAATTTTTTTTTCCTAGAAGATTGTATTTATGTCCACATGTTAAGCTTTCATTCATTCCATTTGATGTGAAAGTTAATATGAACAATGTTCCTTTTTAGGCAATATGAGCATTTTCTTGAAGAAATACTATGCACAATTCATTGATGAATGCAAATTCCACTATTTTTCAAAATAAATTGTTTGACAACATTAGGTTTGCTAGAACAATCTCACCAGTAAGATTTCTATATTTAGGGACCCATGTTCAAGCCATGTATTGATGATTCTGTTCTCCTTGTAATGTTGGACCTACTTCTACTTAAGAATTTTCAAAATGAATGTGTATTTTATACCAGATAAAAGAAATCTTTTTTTGCAAGAGCATTTCCATTTCTATTGAAAAGGTGGATGAAGTAGCCAAATTTGGATGAAAAAGTACATGAAAATTATTGAAATTTATTTTTTGGTCCAAAAGGTAGATGAATGTAGATTGTAGAAATAAAATACTTCACCAAATTCTAAATAATCAACATCTTGACCTTTTCTCACAAATTAAAAATGAAAAGGTGCTTCAAAGTACCACACAGGTATAGGGTACCTTGCGGGTTTAGGGTTCTGCAAGATATCCTTCTTCCCGTCTTCTTGGTCATTTCGATGTCCTGCTTTCTGCTTCCTGCTCATTGCGACGCCTCTATTTCTGGGTGTCCATTTTTTGCATTCTATTTGCAAAAATTTTGTACGCGTCATTGGGGGATTGTGCGAGTATGGAAGGAAGGTTGTGAGGCAGGCTTCACGGTGTAGGGTTGCACGAGTTTCGTTCTTGAAGTGGCGCTCCAAAGCTGCTTCAGCTGCTTCCTCATTGTCGTAAATTTCATTTGTTTCATTTCTTTCTTGTCATTGTTGTTGGAGTTTTTTGTTTGATGATTACTGTATGCTAGGTTTTTGTATTATTTGCTTACTAGTTGTAGGATGCATTCCAAGCCTGCGTGTTTCCACATTTGTTAGGATTTTGGACTTCCAGTTGATTCCAAGCTTGTGTGTTTCCACATTTGCTAGGGTTTTGGACTTTCGTTTGCCTACCTACAACATGTCCTACTCAGTGTCTCTCTGAGTCTCTGTGAACTTTTCTGTTTGGTCTAGATCCAAGTTTTGTAGGTGCATTGGAAAAGTTCTGTTTGCGCATTCTATTTTCTTGCTTTGCATTACTGTATTTTGTTTTCTTTGACTTGTGCACAGATCTTTCTCATGAACCTCGTTGTTTGCGATGTGGCATTTTAGATTGTGGGACATTGAATCCTCTTATTGAATCAATACAGGAACGTGAAGCCACAGCACCGTGATGGAAATTTCAAAATTTTCTCAAAAAGATGATAAGCTCCTTCTTGTGTTTCATATAATTATTGTTTTCATTGTTTCTAAGTCTTGCAATCCATTGTTCTTTATCTGACCCTGTCATTTAGGGTTGCTTAGAGATACTGAGATCCTTCCTATAGTCCATTTCCTAATGCTTTAAGCATATTTTGTCCCATTTCAAAGATTTAGGACTTCCCCACCTAGATATAGTTCTACATGTTTTGAACTTGCAATAGCATCGACTTGAATTCATAGGGGCTTTCACGTCCAGAGAAATTCAAGTTGATGCAGATTCAACTCGACATTAGTTCAACTCGAAGGCACCCTCTTATTGTAGAATGGTAGAAGGAATCCAGAGAAATTCAAGTCACATCGACTTGAATTTCTAGCTCTATTATACTTCAATCTAGGTTTTGGTTGGTTGTTTATTTTGATTTTCTTCTCGCTTTATTGTGGGCAAGTAAATAATCTATTGCAGCTTTATGAAAAACCATTTCTAAAAAAAAATTTTTTTTTTGCTTCATGTTTTCCGGATTTATTAAGTTTACCAAGTTTACAAGCTCGAATCGGTTGAATTCGTAGCAAAACACTCTGGAACATTTTAACATTTATAGTTCTATTGGACATGTAGGTTATCTTTTTATCGGTTGCTCATGTGGAACCATAGAAGGGATTCAATCGCTACTAATTGGTGTTTTTATTTACCTATTAATGACCATCAATGTATTCACCATAGTTTTAGCATTACATCAAAACCGTTTCAAATATATAGTAGATTTAGGTGCTTTAGCCGAAGAGAGTACATAGTATCAATAATGCATTATAGATTCAACTCGATTTGACATGAACAATCATCTGATTCTCAAATACCTTCGGCAAAACAATTGCACCAAAGAATTCGAAGCAACGCAAACCAATTCAAGTCGAATCGACTTGAATTTCTAGGTCTATCACATGACGAAAGTAAATAGCAGCAATAATGCATTACAGATTCAACTCAATTCGACATGAGTATTCATCTAATTCTCAAATATCCTAAACTACACACACGCATATCTCACAGAAAATTAGTAGTGACGCAAACAAATTCAACTTATATCAACTTGAAATGAATGATATTTTGTATCTTAAAAATAGAGAAGCCCCCTAGACCCTAAAATCCAAAACACAAAAAATATAATCCATCATAAAACCGGATCCATAGTGAAACGCTACAAAAGGGAATCAACTTAAACAATTAAAAACCATCACCCATCTGAACATTCAAGTCAATACGACTTGAATCGAAAATAGAAAAAATTCTAGAACATAATTAACAACTCAACTAAATCTAAATTTAAAAACAAACACGAACAACATAAGAAAAAACAATAAGAATCTAACAAATACTTGTTTGAGTGCTTTCAATTTCAACTCGTATCGAGTTAAATTCTAAATAGAGAATCAATAAATGTATAGAAGTGGAGGACCAAACTGAAAAACTAAAGACACACTTCCAAAGATTCATAATAGAAGGCAACAAGAACCTCGAGGACTATGGAGACGAACTCATCCTCAACGAGTGTTGGACGTGGAATGAGCTAGAACACATCGAGTGTTGGAATATCGTCTTGATGCCAACATTCGGTTACTTGAGCTTCACAACGAAGTACAAGAACTGTCCCATGACGCTTCCGGTTTCATTATATGAAACTGTGACGGAAGTCAGTACTGGTTCTTGATAATATGTTGATCGTGTCGTGTAAGATGATTAACCTTGATCAAGATGAGGAATACGTCTTTTCTTATGTCATACCTCCAAAGGTCTCCATCTTTTCAATATCCGCTACATGCTGAAGCCTTGAAGACTCAGACTTCAATGAGCTTCAAAAAAATATTGTAAATCACATTGAAGAGAAGAGGTGGGTTTCCAAGAATAGAGGGCCCTTAATGCCGAAGACATTGGCGTCACAACTCAACGCAGTTTTCAAAGCATTTGAGCAACTGAAGCTGAAGTATGTAGAGAGAGCAAAAAATATGAAGCCTCTCTCCATGACGAAGTCCTACAACGCAGCAAGAAGGAACCACAATTCTCTTGTCATCGAGACGACGGAGGCTGGGCACAATAAGACGAAGAAGAAAACTACCCAAAGAGACACCAAGGTTACACCCTCCGCCAACGCCATTGTGGACACAAAGACTCGGGGAAAGGCCGTTGCAGATGCAATTGCCAAGGTTCTAGAGGAGGACAACATGGCGTCCGCACTCACTATGTTTCCGAAGGACATACAGGGAAGCCAAGAAGAGATGAATTATGACAAGTCCAAGAAAATTTATGAAGAATACTGGACATCATGCATGGACTCTTACGTCTTCAAGATAGACAAGAAATTTACCATCCCAATTGAACAGCTAGAGCCCCCTCCTAAGAATTTGAACATTCGAGGACTAGAAGAGAAGGGGGTAATGTCGTCGCTAAAGTTCTTCCTGGAGATGCCCGATCTAGACAAGAAGATGACCCTCTACGCAATGCCTCATGATCTCTCATCTAGGCCCTCGGACTACAGAGACATGAAGTTTGGAAAATTTTGGATGGTGAATGGTTAGCATAGCATTGAGGCATCAAAGAGAATGAAGGCCATTTTGAAGGCTAAGCAGAAGTTTGAGAAGTTCAAGGAGTGGGACTATTTTCTTGTCTGGAATAAAGACGAGAGAATCATTCGGAAAATTTTGGCATATTATAACAGGGTGAACCATTTCCAAAACTATATGCCAACGTGGGCAACGAACATATTGAGTGCGAGAAACGTCTGGATCAGTCTCGACCATCCGCCTCCCCCAAAAGAGTTGATAGAGTTGGGAAAAACTATGGCCGTCCAAAGTCGGATGCCTCAAGACTTGGTCATGGCCAAGAAGTGGACAGTATGCCCCTCCATTCAACTCATATCGACTTGATTTGAATCCTACTGTAGTCTTTCGGAGAGCCACTAACACTAGTACATTGTTTCATTGATTTGTTATGACTAACTTCTCCCCTTTTACTATTTTGGTACAGGAGTTTTATGACGCTATGAAACTTTGTTTCGCAATGATTGATGTTAAGAAGTCCTAGGGCGCATTGAACAAGAAGAAAGTGGCGTATATATCCATCCACAATGAAATAAAGATCATCACCACATTAGATGAAGTGCATGGTCTGTGGAAAGAGGTCATATCCAATCACTCGCAAGGATTATTGATTGATCCGGAATCCTTGTTGCCATTCAAGGATACGAAGAACTAGGATGCAGAGAAAGACAGGGTGATAAGCCGGGAGTTCTTCAAATGGTTAGGTAATACGCCCGAATCTGATCTCAAGAAATTGGCGTTGCATCTATTGAATAGAACGCCAGGAAGGGAGCATCCTCACCCGAAAGTAACCATCAAGAAGGTCTCGGGAGTCAAAGTGGATTGCTACAACGCGAAGGAATGGCTCGAGCGAAATAAACGAAAGCAAGCCATCAGGAAGTACTTGTATTTCGAGAAGCCGAGCCTGGGATTCTTCAATAGTGGCGGGGATTACAAAAAGGAGTAGTGGAAGGCATTCAAGAAAAACTATGACATTACAAAGGCCACCAAACAACTCCTTTTGACAGCTCCCAAAGAAGAGTTTTTTTTGCAGGTGAAGAGACCAACAAACAAGAACAAAAGTTGCTAGGAGATTTCACCCTATGTTGTCGAGTTCTTTAAGGTCTTCCTAAAAAGCAAGGGGAAGTATAAGAAGCCAAACGCCAGATCATACTTGAGACCCTACGACATGAAGGACAACATACTATCGTCTTGGGGCAATGACATATGGAATGATGCCATGGATGACTCCCTCAAGCTTGCGTTGATCGACTTCTGGAACATTCCAGGAGTGATCAACAAGGAGACAACTCCTCGAGACTCTCCCTACTTCCTTGCATTCATGGATCTATTCATGAAGTTGGATGATCCTTGCATGACCGACCCGGAGGTGTGGTTGTGGATTTGCGGTGACCAGTAGACAGATGATGACCTGAGGGCACATATTAGGATTGGGGAATTCGGCGCATCGTACATAGCGCATTTCTCAGAGTACCTCCCAACACCTATCGAACGCTTGGAAAACTTGGCTGCAAGTGCCACTCGCGCGAAGGCACCTGTCCACTTGATCTTCTTGGTGAATAAAGGTGCAAGGATTAAGCCAAAATTGACTCCAAGAAGGTTCGACGTCCTAAAGATCACCAAGTGGTAGAAGTTGAGTCTATACAACAAGCTGGAGTACAAGATCTACGATACTGAACTTCGCATGGATTCTATTTGCATGTTCTGGACCTCTTTTGTAACGCCTTAAGAGACGTCCTCTCAGTTTTTGCAGGTGGAAAATTCATTTGCGCTGCTTGGGTAAGCATTCCATTTCAAGTCGATTCAAGTTGATCTTCATTCTCATGAAGATAGGTGTGATGGCGGTCCTTTCAGAATGTTGATGATTATAAACTTCTATCAGTTTCTAATTGGTTTTAAGTCGATTTGACTTGAACTGGTCGATTACTTCTATTTGACATCTATATCTTGTGATGTAGATGAGTGGGTTGGATCACTTCGCCATTGCGGACGGCAGTTATTATGACAGATTCCAGAATCTCGTCGTGATGTTGGAGAACCTGGACAAGGACGATTTCCTTAATTCCACTTACTTCGTGGATGAAGGTGCACACCCGCAAAAAGGAACCAAAGAGGCCTCCACGCCAGCGAGGGGTGCAACAAGCTCAAGAAAGGGGAAGGCAACATCTTCGGCTCGCGTAGAAGAACTCTCAAACAATGAGGATGACCTTCAGACAACAGTCCATCTCACTGATGATGGTGAAGAGCATACTCCAACGTGGGTGGATATGATGACACGTCTGTTTCCGAGCACAGATGGGGATCCGATTGATTTGACAAATCCAACTGAGGTCAGCGGTATGTGTGGCTCGTCAAGATCACCGGGGGAGCATCCCAACCTCACTCCAAGCTCGTCCAAGTGAGATCCTTAGAAGAGGACCAGAGAAGAGTCTCCGAAAGAGGAGATGACGACGAAGATGCTCTTGCAGATGCTATTGGAGGATAGAGCGGAAAACAAAAAGGCAAGGAAGGAGGACATGACCATAATGAGGGACATGATGAATGAGATGATGCCTCAAGTATGTGCGGTCGTTGCTCGAGATGCTTATATGAGCATGCATGCCGCAAACCCGACGCCGATGCAGATGATCGCGCCCTCCCTTGGTCAATTACAACAGCTTTGTATTGGCAATCAACCTCATGCCTCAACTGACAGTGAGAGGCAGGCGCAGCAGGGGTCCGCAAATCTGTCAACGACAGCCACGATGGCCAACCAAACGCCTGTTGCACAAACATCGGACTCAACTCCACAAGATGTAAATGATTTTGTTCAAGCAAAGGAAGAAGAGATTGTCGTTGCGGATGAGCAGTCCCTCAATCCAGTGGCTGAGGACCAACCAAGTTCTTCCCAATGACCTTCCAACCTCTCGTTCAACTCGAATTGAGTTGAACCTGCCTTCAAGTTTTCCATTCGTTGGTTGAATGCACTGCGCAGGAAGACGTAGATAGGTGGACGAAGACTTCCAATGTATGTATCTATGACATTATTTCTCATTTTGAGATATTGTAATAAAATTGTTTTCTTACACCATAAATTGTTGTGTACAATTTTCATAGCCGTAGGCTCCATGACTGTCGATGTAATTTTGCCCCATGTTTCGTTTCTTGCTATCGAGTCTACGCCCGCTTCTAGTTCTCAACATGTCTACACGGAGTCACTTTCTCCACATAGCGATGCCTTCTTAGACGTAGACACAATGCGTTCCACAATGCCTGAGGAGGAAGAAGAGGATGTCAGTATGTTCAATGCTATCAAGGAAAAGGTTGATGACGGTCTTTCTGACTAGACACTTTTGGAGTTGGATATCCCTCATTCAAAAAAGTTGGTTGAAGCAATAATTTCTTCACCACTTGATCAATCCGTTAATGTGGTGAGTAATTCATTTTAGTGTTCTATAGTTCATTGTGTCTCTTTTCGAGCCCTTGGCTTTTTCAATTCTGTGATTCATTCTTCTTGTTCCGTTTTAGTTTTCTTAATGTGATGGGCAGTGCATGGGTTTAACGTCTCCATGTTTTGGCTATAAAATCCTTAACAGGGTAGTGGTTAGGCATGTGTTCCAGTTGGTGAGGTGGAGGACTAGGTCCTCCACCCATTCTTGTCCAAGGTCACGGAGAAGTGGCTCAATGTCATCTTGGATCTGAATGGTTTACTTTGCGCCTGTGAGGATAAGAGATATCATGCAAGGAAAAGGAAGTTCACCAATATTGATGATTTCAATCCAGACTTAGAATGCCTCACCTTTGGTGTGAAATTCGTGAGGATGCGGCCCCACTATCTCACGTTTCTCTACGAGTTATCTACAATTGCGAACATCTCAATCTAGAGCTCCATGAAAAGGGCCACGGTCGTCAAAGTGTGCAATGCCCTCTTCAAGGGCATAGACTCCCCGCGGCATGTCTTTGGGCAAGAGCAATGTGTCATTTTAAAGCACAAAAGCAAGGGTGGAAGGATAGTGAACTACAAGGTGAAGGGAACGGACGAAGATTTGTTCCTCAAACCGTTGGAAAGGTTGTTCAACATGGAGGATTCCATTTTCTCTAGAAAGAATACCATCATAGTTGATGACAATCCCGCAAAGCAAATCACAAATAATCCAGAAAATGTGATTCTCTTTGATATGTGGTCATACCAAGGATATGGTGCCATGGATGGGATTCTTATCGATCACCTTTTGCCTTATATTCGGTGCCTTCACGAAGCAAGGCCCACAGAATTGTACTCGTTCCAGAGAGATGATGTGATGGGGCGCTTTCACCTTCTCGATGAACCGGACTTAACTGAGTTCATAGAGCTAGACTTAGCAATTGACGAGTCTAATAGCATTTTCATGGAGTGGAGAGAGAAAAGTCCAAATTGCATAATGTCTTTTGAGGATTTTCTGAAGCTATGGAATGGAAATTAGAGGGTGGAGGAGGTCTCCTTACTTTTCAGTCACGTGTCTGGTTTGAATTGATTGGAAATTTTAGGTACTGCTTGTGCTGAATTAGAAGTTATTTTTAATGTTCATCATATTTTACATGTTGTGGAGAGAATGGAAGATATATGGCTACCTTGAATCATTGCATATGCGTAATTGTTGAACACATTGAAGCGTTGTTTTGACAACCATTCTATGTTTGTCTCCAGGCTTTGCGTGCTACTTCAGTTATTGAAATAGAGTGTCACAACAAGTGTGCTGCCTCTTCTGATTCCTTCTCTAACTATGGACAATTCGCCATCTCGCAAGGCAGATTGGGGCACATCATGTATTCCGTAGCCACTACATGATCGACAATGGATTTCTCGATGTTGTCGGTCGATGATGGGGTTGTTGACAGTCCTCCTAATGGAGGGAAGTGCACTCATCCTGTGAGCTCCCCTTCTCCACTGAAGAGTCGTCCACAATCGACCTCCCCTCAAGATCGCTCGGGGTTAATTGTTGTTTCGCAAAGAAAACTATATGATAAGAAAATGGGGGGGGGGGGGGGGGGGCTGCCCTTGAGGTATGGGGTTTCATTCTTACATTTACGAATGTGATATTTTTTGTGATTTGTCTTTATCATGTTTTAGAAGGTGAATCTCAAATCTGATTCATTTTTGCAAGAAATTGATGTTCTCGCAAAGGACATCGTTATCAACCCCAATGGGTTGTGGAAGACTTAGCCTTTGAATTCTAATGATTACGCACCAGCCACAACATCTTTGGTCGTTCGACCCCCTCTACCTCGACGTCATTCATTGGAGGTTGCAAGGTGCCAATGCAAGACCCATGAAGGGCAAGCTCGGCCTCATTCGAGTTGCCTTCCATAGGACACTTAGGAGTGGAGGTCCTTGAAGAAGCAAGTGCGAGACATTGTTGGGCAAAATTCTACGTGTAGTAGCGGATACAGTCAAGGGCCAGAGATGTTGAAGGCAATACAAAAGTTGAAGAGTAGGTCACATTCGTAGTACTTCTATTTAGGATACTAGGATAGTTTCACTCACATATTTCTAGCTATTAAAAACGGTAGTTACTTGGTGGAACCTTGAATTCTTGCAATCATAGTGGCAAAGTTAATGTTGTTTAGACATTGTGCTGAAATCATCCGCACCTTTGTAAGTAGGATCTAGGAAAAAAGGCATCAAGATTTGAGAAGGATGAAATTGGTGGAAAGTGATAGGTATCGTTCAAGTCATCAACACACAAAAATTCATAGAAGGAATTGAATATGGAATGTTTAGAAAAAAAATCGAGCCCCTTCTTTGAGAAGGACCCTCATAGACTACACTTGTAACAATGTGGTGTATGAGAGTTCCTTTCAAAGTGGGGGCTGGATTTTGTTTCTAAACATTTCATATATAATTCCTTCCATGAATTTTTGTGTGTTGATGATTTATACCGTACTTAAGCTTTCTATCATTTTCATCCTTTGTATACTGTGCTCTCCTTTTCCCAAGCAATCCACTTGCAATGGTGGTGATGTTTTCAATGCAATCCCCAAACAACATTTACTTTGCTACTATGATTGCAAGAATTCATGGCTTCAAGTGCTCCCATAGACTCTCGAGTACTAGTATACATTCAAAATTTCAATATGTATACATCATTCAATGATTACTTTCTATAAATTGAAGTATACTTTGAACATTTAGCATCAAATTCAGATATTTCTATGCATGGTATTTGGATATATTGCAACTGCATATGTACAGTATTTGTCATTGCATTGCTTATTATGTATTTCTAGGGTACAAATTCTCTTGAACTTATCGTTGTAGTGCTTATAAAAACTCTCATTTCCCTAGAAAACTCCCATTTTAATGAATATGATGTTATGGCAGAATATACTTATACTACAAAGTTTTCTCGGCGTTCGTTATTCTCTTCTTGAGCAAAAGAATGGACACCCGAAAGAGTTCATGAGCTAAGTATATTCTGTGACTCACATCGCTTGCCCCACACTTCAAACTACTACCTGACACCTACAATACTTGTATATTTTTAGTTGAAGATGAACTCGTTCTTTGTAGAAGCCCTCCACGCGATACAAAAGGGTTGTCACACCTTCTTCACCCAGAAGTGTTGTGCTTTGGCTTCTATTTTCTCTTGTTATTGTTTCATTCTGTAGAGAACTTCGAGTTGATGAAGAAGCCGTGACTACCCCTATTGACAACTAGGATGTTGTCCGTCCATTCTAGGCTTACCATATTTGCATTTCATTGCACTAATTAATCCAATCATTAGTTGTTCCAATGTTAACCCCTAAATGTCCGAGGCACTAGATTTCAATGTTTTGAAAACTTTGAAGTTCAGTAAAATCCAGCCAAATTGTTACTATTAGTAGTTTATATTTTTGGAGAACTCTTTTTGAAGTCTAATTTTAGGATCAAAAAGCCGATCTTAACCCCTAGACACCCAAACTGCATTTTGGGGCAATATAGCAATTTTAGGTAGCTCACTACAAATAGAATTTTTCATTTTCTCCTTTGAAATTTTCACACAACATGTGCCCGAGGAGTAGCTTTAAAGGTCAACAATTTTCATAACTTTTGACTACATGGGTAAAAAGTTATTGTATGATATGTAATTTTTATTGATCTTTGGGCAACCCCAAAAATTTCTTTAAAAAAACACTTTTTTAAGAAATAAAAATGTGAAATTGGTTTTCTAGATTTATATGTACATGGAAAGCTTGGAATCACTCCATTTTGATTCATGAGATAAAAGTTAGGAGGAGTTTTAGTTTGCAAGCAATTTGAGATCCTCAACTCTAAAACAAACTTCGAAGTCCTTTATTTAACTCAATTTTCAATCTTTTTTGAAAAAAATAAAATAAGAGGATGTAGATTTTTTATTACAACATTACAACCTTTGGGATTGTCATTTTTCAATTCTATAACAAAATTCTTCACAATTTGGTATTTGGTTCATTCTCTAGTTCATTGTACTTACTTTTCTTTTCCTATATGTTGTACAATTTCAAATGATTTGAATTTTTTCAAGCATGTAGCCAACTTGCCTTGAAGAATGAATCCAAAGAGTAACCAACATTTTGGATTTTTTTTCATATAAATGTGGCCTTCTGAAATGCAGCTGCCCATTTTTTCATAGGGCCAAAAAAAGGATTTTTGCCAATTCAAACGCTAATATCTTACAATCTACATGGTGAAAATTTCTGAAAATTTTTCCACATCTTCTCATATGAGTATATTACAAGATCTTATGGTTACATGTGTCCAAAAATTTTTATTTCCTAAAATTCGGTACTTGTACTAGAAATGACAGTTTTGGAGGGTTTGGGGTGAAAACATAGTTGAAAGCATTTAGGAGTTAAAAATGAAGGAATATGATTTTTCTATTCAAGATTTTGTGCAAGGATATCCATTGCAATCTTGACTTCCTATAGTGTTGAGGGCTCTTAGAAATGAGCCTCAAATACACTAGATGTTGGAGGAAAAATCACTTTAGAAATTCATTGAAAAAAATTGTAGAATAGATTTTGAAAAACTGTAAATTGATTGAGGTTGTGCATGCTAGGCCCTATAACCTCATATGTTTTTAGTGACCAAATTTTTAGAGTTGAAAGGCAAAAGGAGAATTGAAATTTTTTTATAGTTTGAACACCTTCTTGATCAAACATTATAATCTTTCAATCTATAAGTGATATTGTTATGTTCTCTTTACCTATGTGATCTCTAACATTTCTAGTTTGAATTTGTATACTTATGATTTTATAAAAAGTGATAAAACTTATGAAAATGTTGATTTTTTGTTCAATTTGGAACAAGTTTCAAGAAGCTCCAAACAAGCCTTGGGCATTTAGGGGTTATTACCCAATTTATTGCAACAAGGAAAAGCCCACATTGACATCCTTTGCGAAACGATGTTATTATTAGTTTGATGCAGCTTGAAACTATAGAGGACAAAACACATTTTTGAACTTGATGTTAGAAGTGGTGTTTGCAAAGTGAATCTAGGCCAAAGGTGTGCCTAAGAAGCTTGTTAATTTCAATCTTCACACCAAGTGAGAACATACCTTTAGGAAGACCATACTACTATCTCAATAGTAGCACTTTCTATTTACAAGCATGTGGCATAGTCAATAAAACTTTTCTCCAAGAGACTTTTCATTCATTTTGTAACGTTGCTAATGGGAGACATAACTTAACCCCTAAAGGACCAAGTTGCATTTTGAGGCAACATAGAAATTTTAGGCAGGTACATGTGACTAGAGATTTGCATGTTTTTGGCCCAAACTTGAATAGAAGGTGTGGAAGAGGAATATCTTTCATATGCACAAAATTTCAAGACATTTGGAAATATGACTCAAAAGTTATGGCCTAATATGTTTTTTTGTTTCTCAACTCAAGCAATCCGGGCAGATATGAAAAAATCACTTTTTTCAAAAATTAAAATTTGAAATTGGTTTTCAAGATTTATATATACATAATAAGCTTTGAATCACTCCATTTTGATCAATGAGTCAAGGGTGGATGCATGGTTTGGTATCTCACTATTGTCCAAGGTTGATTCACTAATTAACAAAAGAAAGCCATCTAAAGAGAGCCTTCATAACTCCATATATATATATAACTAAAGATAGACTTCATAAGTGGTTGACTAAAAAAATGCCCACTTAAAACTTGAAATATATTATGCAAAGGTAAGAAAAAATATATAAAATGAATTTTAATTCCATAAGAAAATTATTTCATAAGATTGGAACTAATTTTCACTCTATAAAAGTCCATAACCATATGAATTACAATGATTTTGGCATCAAAGAATTCATTTTTAGATAAAGAATGTTTTTATTTACTCTTACATTAATCACTATACACCATTTTTTTGTGTCTATGTATTAAAAGAAGTTCATATATATATATATATATATATATATATATATATATTTAACCTAATTGTTGTAACACTCTATATATTTGTCTTTGAGAGTCAATTATATATCAATGTTGATAGACATTGGTTGTCCAAAAAAATATGCACATGTCTTCTTAATCAAGTTTTTCTGTTTTTTACCCAAAAATAGCATAATGACCTACAATACTTTGAGAGATATTTACTTTGAAATGCATACTCCTCCTTGAAATCAACCTTGTGACATGATTATTGAGACACCCAACCATACATCTACCCTCAAAAGTTATGAGGAGTTTTAGTTTGTGGGCAATTATGGATTCTCTATTCTAAAATAAACTTTGAAGTCCTTTATTTAATTCAATTTTCAATATTTTTTGAAAAAACTAAAAACATCATGTATAGATTGTTTACTACAACAGTACAACCATTAGGATTGGCATTTTTCAATTCCATTAATAAATTGTTAACAATTTAGTATTTTGAATCATTCTCTACATTTTTCTACTTACTATTTTTTCCTTATATGTTGCACAATTCCAAATGATTTGAAAATTTGATCTAAAAAAATAAAAAAGGAACGAGATATGGTGATAGCAACCAATGGGAGATGAGCCTCTAACAAATTGAGAGACATTTCCTTCGGTATTCCATCCATTTTGACCTTACTTATTTTCATCATAAGGATGCTTTGCATCCAAATTCCAAAGGATGTACACTTTGAGTTCATCATTGTAAATTGCACACATTGTGTGAATAAAAGGTAGCTACCTTTTAAAGATCGTTCCAAATTTCTCTAGTACATCTTTCTCAGTATCTAAATCTTCGGACTACATACATCTAATTGCCTTAAACTTGTATACTCTTGAGCTATTCTATTTTCAGAGAAAAATTCAAAAGAACTATTTCCTAGTTCTACCTACTTGAATTGCATGAGAAGATATTTATAAGACTCAAAGGCCACAACTGCGTTATACTAGTCATATCGCAAGGATTCTACATTAGCACTAAGGTGGGTACCCCCCAAAACAAATACTTTTGGGTATTACATCTAATTGGTATTATGAGATTGGTCAAATTTTTATATTTTTCTTGTTGGCAAGTGAAAGGAGGCCAAAGAATGTGCCAGTTGGATCCCATTTGCAAATGTTATGAAGGGTCAAAATCAATATTTTTTTGGTATATGCTCTAAATTGATTCTTCAACATGCATACATATACATTTTGGAGATGTACAAAGAGTGATGATGGTTGTTGTCTGCATGGTGCGAAAAGATCTCCATGTCCAACTGCTGCGTCCCAGACTCTCACCTGTCCCAAGGACTCTACGTTAACTACGCAAGACCTCCATGCGCTAGCTGCTCAACACTCTCAGCATATACTCCTGTCAATATCTACTAAGCTTAACCGGTAATACATTGACGACGAGGATGGTGTCCATAGTTTGAGCACTTCACTCGAAAATGGTGGCATAGTCAGTAGAACTTTTCTCCAGGAGACTTTTCATTCATGTTGTGACGTTGCTAATAGGAGACATAACTGAACCTGGAGAGCGAACCATAGTGAGGTCATTTAGACCCCTTGATCAGTAAGGTTGTTTTGTCCCTCTTAAATGTTACTCCGTAAAATATTCTCCTTTGAATTTGAAGTAATCAAAGAGACTGTTCAGCCACAGTGATGTCAGGACCAACGTTTTTCACACATGACATGCCTGTCACCCTCCAGTAACTTACATTCTAGTCTGAACTTCGACTGCTTTGAACATCTGCAAGATTTTTCAGCTACTCAAAATTCTAATCGCACCGAGTGTCCTTCAGTTGCTGTGCTCAAATCAGAACGCAGGCTACAGCAGGAAAAACGCAAGACAAAATGAAAGTGGAGCGGGGCCAAGCAGCGTTCATCACTGGAGGAACAAGTGGAATAGGTATACCGTCTTTCGATTGCTCTCCTTCCACTCCTCCTCCCCTGCTTATTAGTTTCGACAACAATTCTGCTCCTGAAACATCATTTTTTATTTGGCTATGGCGCATCAACACAACTAAGCGTCCATTCATGGTACTGCAGGGCGAGCGCTGGCCTTAGCTCTAGCAAGCAGGGGAGTGCAGGTCACGATTATCGGTTTGCATACGGCTAAAGGGGAACTATGCGTCCGTTTGGTGGAAGAGGAGCATGCCAGAGTTTCTTACAAACCAACGGACTCGCCTTCGGCAATCTTCATACGGTGTGATGTCACCAAGAGTGGTGCGTGTCCCAGACACACAAACGCTTGCTCTTTGTGATCTATGTTTCTTAATTTCCATTTCATTTTCCTTCTCATTCTGATTGTGATCTATGAGAAGGCTCCAAGCATTGCACTCGCTATCCATGCGGGTGCAGTCGTGTGTAAGTCAGAACTAACCCAAACAGCCTTAACTCTCCACTCAAGCTGGTCCTGTTGTTGTTCTGTAACATGGAAGTCTCGATCTTTAGGAAGAGTTGTAGCTCTACCCCACTAAGATAATCCTCAAGGCCATATTTAATGGCTGGAATGAAGGAACCCCCAAAGGACAATGAAACCCCGATGCAGAAGGCTTAATTGAAACAGAAGATACGATTAGCAGGTAACTAATCGATTTCTTGAACATTGCTGAATCATTCAGAGGAGCTGGCTGCCGCATATGCCCGCCACCTGAAGGTGTTCGGACGGCTGCACATTTCTATCAACAGCGCCGGTACATTCAACGTTAATCCTTTCTACGAAGACGCAGCTTGGAGCAACATCCTGGCTCTCAACCTTACGGCCCTCGTCGACGGCACCAGCAAAGCAGTACTCCACTCCTTCAATTAATTCCTTTCGGATGACTCCACTTTCCAATTGATTTGTTTTCATCATCTCATCTGTTTATTAACTTTTATTTGGAGATTTTTCTTGTTCAAATTTGAATCAGAGATCTGGACATTTCGTCCAAAATGATGCTCTTACTTTCGCCGCCAGATCTTCTCAGACATTGTTCAAACTACCTCGCAGTCCACTCTGACAAGCTCTTTCAATGTTCAGATTCAAGCAATGAAGGATCACGGCGGTCTTATATTGAATATTGGTTCAGTGTATAGCTTCGTCCCCAGCCCGATTGCGCCTGTCTACGCGGCATCCAAAGGTAATTAATTTGTAAGGTCAAATTTGGGTCTCCGATTGCGTCCTTGCCTGTTATGGGAACTTCCATTAATGAGCTGCTATCTCCTTGGGCCTATATGCTAGCTCAAGGAAGGATCAAAACGCCTTCATCTTCCAACGTCTTCTTTCTTTGACACACATCTTGCTACACTTTCAGCTAGAGAACGAATCGGTTGATTCTCGACCTGCTATTGTAGACGGTTAATCGGTGTCAAACTGCGTGAAATGAGTTTTCATTGCTCTGGAATGTTATGTTTTGATTGTTGTGAATAAGCAGAATTTTCAGTCCAATTGGTTTTTTTGAAGTATTTTTAACCGTCATAGAGAATCGTTTTTCGCCACAACTCATGGGGTGCTCTCAGAATGGTGACAGTAATCATGTAACTGGCCCGGTATGAAGCTTCCCATTTGCAGAACTTGTATGGAAGATTGTTTTCTGCTTGTTTCCCTGCATATAGTAAACTTGCCAATCACTGCACGGACAAAATTCAAATCCTTCTCCATATAAATATAGAGAATTGCGTGTTTTGAAATTTGACATGATCATTTAATGTCATGTTAAGATTCACCTTCAAAAAATAGAATGCAAAAAGATTTCCTTCAACAAATTTTATTGCAATCTAAAGGCGATGAAGCTAAAGTCTAGTTAAAAATTCCTTGCAACCCTTCATTGGTGTGTGGTCATTGGGCAATGATACAAAATTTTGTTCTTATAGCAATTGAATTGGTAGTTGCATTGTGCGGTTAGTGTATGGTAATTGGCAAAGGTTGTTGTGTGGTTTTTGGATGCGTGCGGTAAATGGCAAGTTTACTCTAGATACCACGACCTGAATTGATTGTAATTGCCATGCAGCTGGAGTAGCCATGTTCACGAGATCCTTGGCGCAACTGGGGATGGGCATTCGGGTGAATGCGCTGTGTCCCGAATACGTGGACACTCCACTTCTGGGTGCTGTGCCACCTCCGCTCATGGCTATTCTCCGTGACAACCTGGGATTGGTTCCAATGGATCGGGTTGTTGAAGGTAAGATCACTGCAACACCTCCGCCATGCATTATACTTGATACTCCCTACGAGCTGTGATGCAGGTTTTAAATAAAGCTCTTTGAACCTCGCTCCAGGTTCGTCATTAAGGCAGTGACATGCCTACTTTTCTTCGTGAGCATAGATCCTATTTGAAGATTGATCCAAAACTGGATATGCATATGTTGGGAAACGAAAGAGGATTTTAATTGTGGCAAAGAACACGTGATTTGGATGTCATATGCAAAAGTTATGGATCATCGAAATTCTATTGATAGATGTTTTAAAATCGCTTGAATCTTTGATAGAGAATAGGTACAATTACATCGAGAAGATTCATGTACACTGTCTAGCTGAACACCTAATCAAGTGCCACTTCGGGGTACAGGAATGTTTTGGGTGCTCCTGCCTTGCAGAATGCACACTTCTGAGCAAATGAAATTGCATTTGTGCGCAGGTGCTTTCGCCCTGCTTGAGGACGAAAGTAAGGCAGGTGAATGCCTCTGGGTCCCAGCCAACAAACCCCAGCAAACCTGGCCTGATGAGGAAACCAAAAGCAAATACCAAATCTTCATGAAGGATGGGTCAGTCTTCACTGGTGTGGAATTCCTCTAAGCTTCCTGGCATTGCAGAAAGCAATATCATTTCCGTTGGACCTAGTCTGTCTGTCTACACGGCATGAAATAAAAGTTTGTTGCCCTTCCCCCATTTCAAGAGTTTCAAGGAACAGTATTTGGAAGTAGAGTTTCTTCGTCATTGGAGTTAGTCGCAAAGTACCTCAAACCAGGTACCAGGAGTCCGAGTCTGTCGGAATTTGATATGAACAATGTTGCAAAGTTGGCGGGCTGTCTCGAACTCAAAACAAATAAAACATGGCATATAACTCCTGCAAGCACCAAAGCTGAGCTCCTTTTGAGTTTGGTGGCTTGTTTTAATTTGTGTCATGGGCTACCCCAACGGATGCTAAGGAAGCAAAACATAGTAAACGAAATGGGACCTAAACAAACATTTGACATATTCGGCAAAGGAAATTTCTGATAATAAGTTCATTGAAATCCAACACCATCGTAAGAGATACGAAGAGTCCTAAGTCAGAGCACCTCCACGAGGGGTCTCCCCTCCTCAGCACTAAGTCCCAGTTGGATCTGGGTTCTGCCTGTCTGCCCAACTGGGCAAATTTATGCCCTCGCCTAAACTTAGCTTTCTCACTTTGAGGTTTGTCTTCTATAGTAAGTGTTCTAAGTGGAAGGGAGTATTTTGTATTAGGTGACAGGGAGTATTTCATGTTAATTTTGTGACACCTAAACCCCATGTAGTGGAGCAAGTAGGATTTTGGCTTGTGGCTTGTGGCAGAGCGCCGTTAGTTGTATAGCTACAATAAACAAGTGCATTAGCACCGTGTAGGGTAAATATGAAGGGGTAACTTGTATTTCTAGCTAAGATTTTTTTGTTATATCCAAAAAATGTAAACTAATTTAAATTTCACTTAATTCAAGCAAGTTGGCAAAAATTTGCCCAATTAGGCGAATAAGTAGAACCTAGAATCCGACAAGGACTTAATGTTGAGGGTCTCCCCTATCCCTAACTAGATGAAATTCATTTGGATAGAGAAGACCCCCATCCCACTAGATGCATGTATTCCAAAGTGTTTAGAGATTGTAGGGGCTAGTTCCCAATATGGGAGGTGCTACTAATATAGAACTAGAAATTGAGTAAACCCTATATGTGCTTTCACTACAATCTTTTACCTATGTTTCTCTAATTTGTCGTTGCATTCTTGAGTTTTACTTGCTTACTACTTACTTGGTTGCTTGCTTGGTTATTTACTAAAATTTTCAACATATAGTGGAAAATTGGTGGGGCTTGTCATTCCCTAGCCCCATCTTTGTATCCTCTTCATCTAGATGGTGATAGATAAGGATAGGGAAAAACTAGTGGGGATGCTCTAAAGTCTACATGATACTCCATTGCTACACTAAATAGTGAAATTAGGTTGCCCCATACTAATTTCTCAACATTTTAACATTATCAAATATTTATTGTTATTGTACAAGAATGCACTACTTTTGAATTAAATGTTGTTGTAATTGGGACTCACGAACCTTCATGTGTACAAATGAAAATATAGGTAGAAGGTTTTTTTTACTTTCATTGATGGCTTGTAAAGTAACTTTTGTGAGGTAAGGCAACCTAGCTAATTTCACTATTTAGTGTACATTCAACTACCTTGCAATCTCGCTTTCACAGTGCCCCTCAGATTTCCCCATGTTCTATAAAGAGAATGTATCTGAGGAGTACAACCGTTCAGCAGGTGGTAACTTACAGTCCCCTGAGTAACACTCGATGTTCCAGAAACATGAGTAGTAGCATTGCACAATTGGAATTCAAGTCTCAAAATATCAGGTACTCTTCACCTACGAAGAGTGCAATCCTGTGCGGAACCTGATGCGGAATACTTTGATCTCATCTCATCATCGGTAACAACAGACATGATTTTTGCACTTATAAGATACTCATCATTTAGCACTCTATTTACATATACCCTCCCCAACAGTGATCCCAAAACTAGTTTAGGGATTGTAGTGCAATATGCTACCTTCAAGATAAACATGCATCAACTTTGGCTACCTTGAGACAATGTAGTATTAAAAAAAATTAGAAAAGAAAAGATTTTGCAAGTTGTAAAGGATTATTAATTCGGAGTAATATAAGACAAAACTGACTAAATAGATGCTAATTCCAACGTGGAGAAAGTTACAAATTGACTATCAAAATGTATTGGTTGTTGCAGTCTTGACTAAAATCTAATTTTTTCAAGAATTTTTTTGAATATACATTTAGCTTTTGAAATTTTTTAGAAGCAATGGAGCAAATTTTAGCCATTTCTGTGAATGCTGCTCCCCAGTCAATAGGTTCAATAGCAGCCCCCAGCTGCTCTACTTCCTGCCAAAATCAGGGTTTTGACAGAGACCAAAGGAAAATTTGATGAGTTCACTAAGGATGAGCTGAAGGAGGGCAAATGTAAACTGAAGAGTGCAAAATGTGATGCAAGAACTGCCAACGTAAAGAATTTGGAAGCACATTGAAGTAAAAACTTGCCTTGTTGAAGTCTGCTCCCTACAGAATGATAAGTTAACCCTGAAAGATAAGTTTTCTTTGTAAAGCATCAGAAAACTTGTCATAGATGCCAATCCATAGAGAAAGTTCCTTTGTTAGTAGCGGTTTAGGAAAAAAATGAGCTATTCGGTTGAAAATCCCTTTCAATTGATAACCGGAAGCCCCACTTATCATACATGATACCGGTAGGAAGTACCAATTCTCAGGCATTGAGATCAACAACAGTTGATTCTCTCACATTTTTTCTAATATCATGCATGTGTCATAATCTAGGTGGCAAGCAAGCATTCATCTCTGCCCTAAAACAAATGCCTCAGACATTGGATTGCATAATCAAAAAATAAATCACACATCCAACAATGCTAGTGTGTGACCATGAAAATGCAAGCACATGAGCCTTGAACATATAAGTAGATATCTTATAATCATTGAAGGTGCTTATAACATAAACACTTATAATACAGGTATCTATAACATAGTGTATTTACACTATAATCATGGAAGGTTTCTATAATATAAACACCAATTGCAACAACATAAGTATATATTCTTCTAAGCTTGTGGGCTCATGC
This sequence comes from Straminergon stramineum, assembly GCA_963920665.1. NCBI lineage: Eukaryota > Viridiplantae > Streptophyta > Bryopsida > Hypnales > Calliergonaceae > Straminergon > Straminergon stramineum. The sequence continues at coordinate 20,744,503 of OY987265.1, read as the reverse complement.
TCCTAGGCTCACATAATAGCAACCTTCCCTGACTACATGTTGTCTTGTCCATTATGAACCCTAAACCATTGTAACATTACCATGACAAAGTATTAGGAGAGCAAACATCTTGCAAGGACACAATTGCTACATAATGCACTCAAGGAAGGGGAGGTCAATGGATCAAGTCACACTCCAACAACAACAAAAAGACAAGGGAAGATGTCCAAGTTCAAACAAATTATCCTCCAACCCCATAACTTTCATTAGCAATAAGTTGGGTTGCCTTTCCCCCTGCAAAAACGATGTGGAATATTCCACATCATTTCGTCCCAGATGATATGATGCACATTATTCCACACCCATCAATAGCTAAAAGGGCAAGTAGCATTCAATAAGGGAACTTGTCAATGTTGTATTCAAATACTAACTTCAATTCTACCATGCTAAAAACATAAAGTATATATAAAGTATATAATCAAATATTCAAATTAGTTTTGGTGCTTTCTAAATAGAACTTAAGAAAATTCAACATGCAATTTGTTGAAAGCAATGAATTTTGCAACAACCTCATGTTGCTTAAAAAAACATTTATTTATTGTGTTTAGAGTTTACAAGACATCCTCTTTCTATACATATGGGATGGTAGGAGGTAAAAAAAATCATGTGGGATATATAAATTAGAATTAGTAGGAGCTCAACTACTTATACTAAAGTCAAAAGCAAAAATTATGTATGAAGGAAAATTTTAGACTTCATGTAGGCATAGTAGAATAACTTTTTTCATAAAATTTTGGACTAAAAAAATTTCAAAAATTAGGTTAAATTTTGCATCCACTAAAACCATTTGAGATTTAAAACCTCCAATAAAAAGTTATGAAAAAATTTTAGAGAGGGATTGGAAGGGACATTTTTTTGGACATTTTCAAACATCTTCAAACATCACCCCTTTGAAATTTGTTCATAACTTTTTTTTTGGAGGCTTGAAATCACAAACACATTTTTTTAAGATGAAAGTAGCTTGATTAAAAAACTTTTTTTAGTTCAAAGTTTTTTGGAAAAAATTATTCTACTATGCCTACATGAGGTCTGAAATTTTAGGTTGAACATAATTCCTAAGTTTTGACAATGATTGGTCAAGCTCTCATCTTCAAATTATCCCATATCCTTTGAAGATTTATGAGAGACAATGAAATTCATTGTAGAAACAACCTCTCCACCCATTTTTCTTGCAAAATATCAATGAAGCAATTCCTAGATCTTGCCATCTAAAATTTTCTTGATGGCAAATGGTTAAATGACATTGGTATTTGACATAATGGATTCTTTGGATTTTGGGGAAACCACCTTTGAATTTATTAGTAGATTTATTTGTTTAGTCCTAGAATTACCAAAAGAAAAGGGCACACCATGGAAGTTTTGTCAATTTCCTTGTACAAAAGCTTACTTTAATCCCTAAATGAGGTACTACATTCTGGTGCAAACAAAACTTTGAAGTTATATAGAACCTTACCAACATTGGTAAAAAATTATGACCAAATCAACAAAAAATCAACAATTTTTTTTTGTTTTAGGCACTAACTGTCACAACTTAATGAATTTAATAGAATTTTGTAAAGATCATGATAGATTTTTGTTGATGTAAGTACTTCAAATTTTTTTCGACCAATTCGACAAAAATTCAATAAATTTTATAAATAACAATTTGATATTCATAGATGCACATGTAAATTCAACTATGGTGTATTGGTTGGAAAATTTGGTTTGCAAAGGCAAGGTCTTGAATTCAAACTTTGGTGCCAAGACATGCTAACATGGTAGTTTGTGTAGTACTAACATGGCAATTGGGTGTATTCACTACAAGAAAATGGGGGTATAAACGACTTGTCCACAATGATTGTACTGACAACAATGACTGCAAAATGACTATTTTGCAATCATTGTTGTCAATGAAGTCATTGTGGACAAGTCGTTTATACCCCCGTTTTCTTGTAGTGGTTGTTGATGTGGCACTTGGTAGTGTTAATGTGGCAACCAATGATTCTAGCATATGAGCTTAGAAATGTGAGCCCATGTGCCTTGAGTCTAGGTATAAGTACATGTTCTACAACTATTGAAGGTGTTTATAACATATATACTTATAATATGAGTACCCTATAACCATGTAAGGTGCTTGTAACATAGGTACCTATAATATCAATAAACTATAACAATGGAAGGTGCTTATAACATAGGTACTTACAACATAGACTCCTATAATATAAACATCCTATAACTATGGAAGGTGTTTATCACACAGGTACTTACAACATAGACACCTATAATTATGAACATCCTATAACTATGGAAGGTACCTATAATATAGGTATCAATAACAAATGAGCCTAGGATCCTAAGCTCATTGGCTCAATATCCTAGGCTCACATGCTAGCAACTGTGATGTGATAACTAGCTATTTTGTTGACATGAAATTTAAAAAATCTATATTTGGGGGAAAATTGTCCAATTCAATAGAAGTGAACAACATATTTAAGTGTAATTTTGACCAAGATAACTCAACCAAAACAATGGAACCAAATAACATTTTTCAATTCTAGTTGTGTTGTTTCAGTCATGGTTTTTTCTAATACTGCTAGTTATTAATTCTAGAAGTTTATATTTTTGAAAAATTCTCTGTGATGTCTAATTTTAGTTTGAAAAATCTCATTTTGAAAATAAATGATTATGATTCAATGTCTATTCAAGATTTTGTGCAAGGGTGTCCATTGCAAATCTTAATTTTCTAATGTTGAGGACTCTTGATAGTGAGCCTCAAGTACCCTAGATCTTGGAGAAAAAATCATATGAGAAATTCATTCAAAAAAATTATAGAGTAGATTTTCAAAAGCCACAAATTGATTGGGGTTAATATACATGTTCTGCCCTTGAACCCTATATTTTCTTGGTGATCAAGTTTTTAGATTTGTCCTATGAAAAGAGGATTAAAGGACTTCAAATCACTTTCACAATTTTAACACCCTCATGATCAAACATTATAATCTTTCAATCCATAAGTGATATTGTTGTGTTTTCTTTTTCCATGAAACCTCTAACAAGTCCATTTTGAATTTGTATACTTACAATTTTATAAAAAGTGATAAAACTTTAGAAAATTTTGACTTTTTGTTCCATTTAAAGTGATTTCTAAGAAGCTCACAAAAGGCCTTGGGCATTTAGGGGTTAATTCTCCATGACATGTGGATGAATATTGTGGGTGAGGAGTCAAGAGTAGAAAAGGTAGCCTCTCTAAAGGTTACTGAATGTTATGTTGGTCCCCAAACCATGCATAATATAAAAAAAGGAAGTCAAGAGCACTTCAAATTCTAATGGTGGAAGAGGATAAGGCATCACACCATTTGCAAATCTTGGTGCAAATAACTAGCACATGGTATTGGTACATTTGCTCATCTACAATAGAAGACAATGGGAAATTGAAACTCTATATTTCAAATTCCAATGGTAAGACACAAATCTCCCATCCTTGGCACGAACAATACACGGCACTACTGTATTTGCTCATGCATATCCGGAACCAAGAAGGAGACTAAAACTATTTCAAATTCTAGTGGTAATTAAGAAGGGAGTTACTCAAATAAATTGTATATTGGCCATACTAGTTTGAAAAGACATAGTGAAACAATGTGATAGCCTTCAAAAATGAAATTCAAAAATTCAAAAGGTATTACATAAATACATGATGTACAATATAAGAGCAAAAACATCAAATACATGATAACATATACTGAAAAATGAAATGCACTTTCCTAAGTTAAGAATAAGGATGATCAATAACATAACTACATATACCTACTAAGTAAAGAACATAATAATTTCTATATAACCTAGCAATTCCTTGCTTACATATACTAAACAACATAATAATTTCTATATAACCTAGTAATTCTTTACTTACATACACTAATCAACAACAAAATTCAACTACATCAAACAAAAATGTGTAATACAACATTTTTGTTTTATTTGGTTCAATATTTTGTTGTTAAGTGTATATATATATATATATATATATATATATATATATATATATAACACTATAGAATTCCCACATTTTCTACTTATATAGAAAATATTATGTTGTCTAGTACATACAACTATAAAATTAGTAGTTATAAATTTTTTCCTAAACACTATTTTTTTCAATGAGGCATGTAAATTGGTTAAACACGTTTTTGTTTTATATGGTTGAATTTTTTTCCATTTAGTAACTATAACCATGAAATTACCACATTTTTATACTTAAATGTATGAAAAACATTTGTATTATTTGATGGTGAATTTAGTGTCTAATGAATATTGGGAGCTAAAATTGACTTGACATGATTAAAACCCTAAACCCTAACTTGCACACCTTGAATATTATCACATTAATTGCTTTATAGGATCTTTTCAAATGAAATTCCATGTTGGTACTTGAACTTCAAATGACTTTGTTTTGCTATAGATTTCGAGGACCTTGATGTCCATGTTTCACGGTAGATCATACAAATAAGCAAACAACACAAGAATTTTAGACATTGATGCCTGGGTGAAGACAATATGGATGGAATGGTTTGCTTTGGTTTTGTTTGTTTCATGTATACTAGCCCAACAAATCAATGTATGGGTAGGAATCTAACAATCTTGAGTGTTATAGTTGTAAATAATATTCAATGGAGTATGAGTTAGTGGACCCTTTTTCTTGGTGGAGTGAAGAATGTTTTCTTTAGCATTGTACAATCATTACATTCTTCATTCAAACTCAAGTCCTCGCACCTTGCGATCACAATTGGGAACTTGAATTATCAATATGCATGAGTGAGAAGGTCTCAATCGTGTACGAAGTAAAAAAGGGAACAAGATATGGATAACAACCAATGGAAGATGAGCCTCTAACAACTTGAGAGACCTTTTTAATTTTCTTCCGTCCATTTTGACCTTACTTATTCTCATTGTAAGGATGCTTTGCATCCAAATTTTGAAGGATGTATGCTGTGAGTTCATCATTGCAAATTGCACACATTGTTTAAATAAAAGGTAGCTACCTTTGAAAGATCATTCTAAATTCCTCCTGTACATCTTTTTCAATATCTAAATCTTCTGGCCACACACATCTAGTCTTCTTAAACTTGCATACTCTTCAGCTACTCTATTTTCAGAGAAGTATTCAAAATAACTATTTCCTAGTTCTACCTACTTGAATTGCATGAGAAGATATTTGTATGACTTAGAGGGTAAGTATGTTGTACTAGTCCTATTGCAAGGATTGTAGATTAGCACTAAGGTAGGTATCCCCCAAAACCACCACTTTCGGGTATTGTGTCTAATTATTATGATGAGATTGGTCAAATTTTCATATTTTTCTTGTTGGCAAGTGAAAGGAGGCCAAAGAATGCAACAATTGGATACCATTAGCAAATGTTATGAAGGGTCAAAATCAATATTTTTTGGTAGATGTTCTAAATTGATTCTTCAACATGCATACAGATTGATTTTGGAGATGTACAAAGAGTGGTGATGGCGGTTATCTGCAAGGTGCGAGAAGGACTCCATGTGCAACTCCTGCGCCTGACACTTTTGACCTATCACAAGGACTCTACATTAACTACGCAAGAACTCCATGCGCAAGCTGCTCAACACTCTGAGCTTGTAAGACTTACTCCTGTCAATGTCTACTAACTGGTAATACATTGACGAATAGGATGGTGTCTGTCCATTGTAGGCTTACCATATTTGAAATTTATTGCATCGATTGATCCAATCATTTGTTGTTCCAATTTTAACCCCTAAATGCTCGTGGCACCAGATTCCGGTGTTTCGGAAACTTTGAAGTTAAGTAAAACTCAACCAAATTGTTATTATTATTAGATTACATATTTGGAGAACTCTCTTTGAAGTCTAGTTTTAGAATAAAAAAGTTGATCTTAAAAATGAAGGAATATGATTTTTCTATTCAAGACTTTGTGCAAGGATGCCCATTGCAATCTTGACTTCTTGTAGTGTTGTGGGCTCTCAGATATGAGCCTTAAATACACTAGATCTTAGAGGAAAAATCACTTTAGAAATTCATTGAAAAAAATTGTAGAATAGATTTTGAAAAACCGTAAATTGATTGAGGTTGTGTGTGCTAGGCCCTATAACCTCATATTTTTTTAGTGACCAACTTTTTACAATTGAAAGGCAAAAAGAGAATTGAAAAATTTTCATAGTTTTAAAACTCATGGTCAAACATTATAATCTTTCAATCTATAAGTGATATTGTTATGTTCTCTTTTCCCATGTGATCTCTAACATGTCTAGCTTGAATTTGTATAGTAACAATTCAGAAGAAATTGGTACAACTTATGAAAATGTTGACTTTCTGTTCAATTTAGAGTAAATTTCAAGAAGCTCCATATAGGCCTTAGGCATTTAGGGGTTAATACCCAATTTATTGCAAAGAGGAAAAACTTACATTGACATCCTTTGCGTCTATATAGGCCTTGGGCATTTAGGGGTTAATACCCAATTTATTGCAGAGGGGAAAAACTTACATTGACATCCTTTGCGAAACGATATTATTATCAATTTGATGTAGCTTGAAACTATAGAGGACAAAACACATGTTTGAACTTGATGTTAAAAGTGGTGTTTGCAAAGTGAGTCTAGGCCAAAGGTGTACCTAAGAAGCTTATTAATTTCAGTCTTCACACCAAGTGAGAACATATCTTTGGAAAGACCATACTACTATCTCAGTACTAGTACTTGTTACTTACAAGCATGTGGCATAGTCAATAAATTTTTTTTCCAAGAGACTTTTCAATCATGTTGTGACGTTGCTAATAGGAGATATAACTTAACCACTAAAGGATGAAGTTGTGTTTTTAGGGAATATGGAGATTTGGGGCAAGTACATGTGACAAGAGATTTCTATGTTTTAGGCCCGAAATTTAATAGAATGTGTGGCCAAGGAATATCTTTCATGTGCACAAAATTTTAGGACATTTGAAAATATGAGTCAAAAGTTATGGCCTAATAATTATTTAGTTTGTTTTTCAATTCGGGCAGTCTGATAGATCTGAAAAAATCACTTTTTTCAAAAATTAAAATTTGAAATTGGTTTTCTAGATTTATATGCACTAGCTTTGAATCATTCCATTTCAATCAACGAGTCAAAAGTTATGAGATGTTTTAATTTGTGGGCAATTATGGATTCTTTACTTTAAAATAAACTTTGAAGTCCTTTATTTAACTCAATTTTCAATATTTTTGGAAAAAAGTTAAAACATTAGGTGTACATTGTTCATTACAACATTAAGACTATTGGGATTGGCAATCTTCAATTCCATTAATAAATTGTTGACAATTTAGTATTCTAAATCATTTTCTACATCTTTCTACTTACTATGTTTTTCCTAAATGTTGCACAATTCCAAATGATTTGAAAATTTTCAAACATGTAGCCAACTTGCCTTGAAAGAAGCACCACCATTTTGGACATTTTTTCATATAAATGCGACCTTGTAAAGTGCAACTGCCCATTTTTTCGTTAGGCCCCAAAAAAGATTTTTGTCACATTAGGGGAGATTTGAGGGCATAGAAAGATAGTTTCAAGCCTATTTCCTATGTTGGGAACCAACTAGTGCTGTCTAGAATAAAAATTTATTAAAAAGTTCTTAAAAAATTATTAAAAAATAAAAATAAAAATAAAAAATTCTTGAAAAAACAATTTAAAAATAATCAATTATTAATTAAATATTATTATTTGATGTGGCAGTGTCAATGCCACATCAAATTGTCATTGTGGGGACATTCCCCACTATTCAAGAACTTTAGGAACTCGGAGTCTTCTAGAAGGCTAAAATCCCTTCTAATGCTTCAAATGCTAACATATTGAATGTAATCTAAGGTAGGAGGCTCGAAATCCATGCAAGCTCTAAAATCGTTCCCCTCCTCAAATGTACACTATTTGTATATGGGATTTTTCATCTTTACATGGATGTACCAATTGTGTACATTTGAGGAGGTAGGCGGTTTTAAAGCCTTATGCCATTTCAACTTCAAAAATTTACAACTAATTCTACAAAGCTTCAAAGAATATGAAATGACTTGGGTTAGATGTCAATTCCTCTTGTCTTTCAAGAAAAAATTACTGAAAAATATTTTAAGAAGTATCACCTTCCCAAAATTAAGTTTCAGCTCTTAGATGGGCACTTTATGGACCTCCTACCATACATGGTGGAAATTCCTGAAAAAATTTCCATATCTTTTCAATCTAGCATAATACAAGATCATATGGTTACATGTGTCCAAAAATTATATTTTTCAAAAATTTGGTACTTGTAATAGAAATGACAATTTCTGAGAGTTTTTGGTGATCCCGTAGTCAAGGAACTTTAGGGATTAACTTAGAGAGGGGACTATAGTGACATTATTAGACCCCTTGATCGGTGAGGTTGTTTTGTCCCTCTAAAATATTACTTGGTAAAATATTCTCCCTTGCATTAGGGAAGATTTGAGGGCTTAAGAAAATTGTTTCATGTCGATTCCCTCTATTGGGAACAAGGCATTGCTGTATAGATTAGAAAATTGTTAAAAAATTATGAAAAAAATTAAAAAACGATTCTTAAAAAAAATAAAATAAAAAATTACTAATTAAATATTATTATCTGACATGATAATTTCAATGCCAAGTCAGATCGCTGCTGTGGTGCCATTCCCTAAAGTTCCACACTATTTGGGAACTCTGGGAACTTGCAGTCGTCTAGAGGGCCGAAATCCCTTCTAATGGATTTGAAGTAACCCAAGAGACTCTTCAGCCACAGTGATGTCAGGACCAACGATTTTCACACATGACACCTTCCAGTAACTTACATCCTAGTCTGAATTTCGACTGCTTTGAACATCTGCAAGATTTTCCAGCTACTCGAAATTCTAATCACACCGAGTGTCCTTCAGTTGCTGTGCTCAAATCAGAACGCAGGCTACAGCAGGAAAAACGCAAGACAAAATGAAAGTGGAGCAGGGCCAAGCAGCGTTCATCACTGGAGGAGCAAGTGGAATAGGTATACCGTCTTTCGATTGCTCTCCTTCCACTCCTCCTCCCCTGCTTATTAGTTTCGACAACAATTCTGATTCTGAAATATCAATATTATTTGGCTATGGCGCATCAACACATCTAAGCGTCCATTCATGGTACTGCAGGGCGAGCGCTGGCCTTAGCTTTAGCAAGCAGGGGAGTGCAGGTCACGATTATCGATTTGCATACGGCTCAAGGGGAAGAAAGCGTTCGTTTGGTGGAGGAGGAGCATGCCAGGGTCTCTTACAAACCAACGGACTCGCCTTCGGCAATCTTCATACGGTGTGATGTCACCAAGAGTGGTGCGTGTCCCAGACACACAAACGCTTGCTCTTTGTGATCTATGTTTCTTAATTTCCATTTCATTTTCCTTCTCATTCTGATTCTGATCTATGAGAAGGCTCCAAGCGTTGCACTCGCTATCCATGCGGGTGCAGTCGTGTGTAAGTCAGAACTAACCCAAACAGCCTTAACTCTCCACTCAAGCCGGTCCTGTTCATGTTCTGTAACATGGAAGTCTCTTTAGGAGGAGTTGTAGCTCTATCCCGCTAAGATAATCCTCAAGGCCATATTTAATGGCTGGAATGAAGGAACCCCCAAAGGACAATGAAACCCCGATGCAGAAGGCTTAATTGAAACAGAAGATACGATTAGCAGGTAACTAATCGATTTCTTGAACATTGCTGAATCATTCAGAGGAGCTGGCTGCCGCATATGCCCGCCACCTGAAGGTGTTCGGACGGCTGCACATTTCTATCAACAGCGCCGGTGCAGTCAATTTGAAACCTTTCTACGAAGACGCAGCTTGGAGCAACATCCTGGCTCTTAACCTTACGGCCCTCGTCGACGGCACCAGCAAAGCAGTACTCCACTCCTTCAATTAATTCCTTTCGGATGACTCCACTTTCCAATTGATTTGTTTTCATCATCTCATCTGTTTATTAACTTTTATTTGGAGATTTTTCTTGTTCAAATTTGAATCAGAGATCTGGACATTTCGTCCAAAATGATGCTCTTACTTTCGCCGCCAGATCTTCTCAGACATTGTTCAAACTACCTCGCAGTCCACTCTGACAAGCTCTTTCAATGTTCAGATTCAAGCAATGAAGGATCACGGCGGTCTTATATTGAATATCAGTTCAGCGTATGGCTTCGTCCCGAACCCATTTGATCCTATCTACTCGGCATCCAAAGGTAATTAATTTGTAAGGTCAAATTTGGGTCTCCGATTGCGTCCTTGCCTGTTATAGGAACTTCCATTAATGAGCTGCTATCTCCTTGGGCCTATATGCTAGCTCAAGGAAGGATCAAAACGCCTTCATCTTCCAACGTCTTCTTTCTTTGACACACATCTTGCTACACTTTCAGCTAGAGAACGAATCGGTTGATTCTCGGCGTGCTATTGTAGATCGTGCATCAGTGTCAAACTGCGTGAAATGAGTTTTCATTGCTCTGGAATGTTATGTTTTGATTGTTGTGAATAAGCAGAATTTTCAGTCCAATTGGTTTTTTTGAAGTATTTTTAACCGTCATAGAGAATCGTTTTTCGCCACAACTCATGGGGTGCTCTCAGATGGGTGACAGTAATCATGTAACTGGCCCGGTATGAAGCTTCCCATTTGCAGAACTTGTATGGAAGATTGTTTTCTGCTTGTTTCCCTGCATAGTTACCACGACCTGAATTGATTGTAATTCCCATGCAGCTGGAGTAGCCATGTTCACGAGATCCTTGGCGCAACTGGGGATGGGCATTCGGGTGAATGCGCTGTGTCCCGAATACGTGGACACTCCACTTCTGGGTCCTGTGCCACCTCCGCTCATGGCTATTCTTCGTGACGACGTGGGATTGGTTCCAATGGATCGGGTTGTTGAAGGTAAGATCGCTGCAACACCTCCGCCATGCATTATACTTGATACTCCCTACGAGCTGTGATGCAGGTTTTAAATAAAGCTCTTTGAACCTCGCTCCAAGTTCGTCATTAAGGCAGTGACATGCCTACTTTTCTTCGTGAGCATAGATCCTATCTGAAGATTGATCCAAAACTGGATATGCATATGTTGGGAAACGAAAGAGGATTTTAATTGTGGCAAAGAATACGTGATTTGGATGTCATATGCAAAAGTTATGAAGCGTCGAAATTCTAAAATTGCTTCAATTTATGATATAAAGCAGGTACAATTACATCAAAAAAGATGCATGTACACTGTCTAGCTGAATACCTGGGCAAGTGCCACTTTGGGGTACAGGAATGTCTTGGGTGCTCTTGCCTTGCAGAATGCACACTTCTGAGCAAATGAAATTGTATTTGTGCGCAGGTGCTTTCGCCCTGCTTGACGACGAAAGTAAGGCAGGTGAATGCCTCTGGGTTCCAGCCAACAAACCCGAGCAAACTTGGCCTGATGAAGAAACCAAAAGCAAATACCAAATCTTCATGAAGGATGGGTCCATCTTCACTGGTGTGGAATTCCTCTAAGCTTCCTGGCATTGCAGAAGGCAATATCATTTCCGTTGGACCTAGTCTGTCTGTCTACACGGCATGAAATAAAAGTTTGTTGCTCTTCCCCATTTCAAGAGTTTCAAGGAACAGTACTTGGAAGTAGAGTTTCTTCGCGATTGTCATTGTATTTTTCATATGAAACATAAGATACCCAACTGAGAATAGGGGCTCTGCAATAATTCTTACTATTTATTTAACTAGTGTAGTTAAGCCACCTGCTATAATAGACCAACGACTTACCTCTACCTACCTAGCCTGCCTTCCTCTATGCAATGATGAATACTGACGTGGACTTCTTTTTGATGAAATGGGTCAGAGTTTTAGTGTTTGTAAGGTAATGAAGTTCTTCAGAACCTGAGAGCATGTGGTAATTGTTGCTACCAATTCATTTCAGTTATTCCAAAAAAGTTATCGCAACTTTGGTATTCATTAGAAATCTTTCAAGCAAAACTAGACAGTTGTTGCCTGCTCCCACATTTATAATACAAGCACCTGAATTTTCACGCGAATTCCTAGAACCTTTTTAACGTAAAGATAGGAAAGCTTGCGAGAGGATGTTGTCTATCAACACCCAAGGCTCATATTTGGCGATTGGATGGAGACACAACTACACTTTTTAAGTCTATCCAGTTTGTGCCATGTTATTTCGATTGGATCACTGGATCAATCATCTTGAATCTACCTACTTAGTAATGGCTCCACGACAGGTAGGGCACTCACCTCATTTCTGAACCCACATCCATCTCACACTGGGTAGACACAAGAGTGCAAAGCATTCGTAGTGTTAAATTGGTACAGGATCGTGGAAGGCCTGAATAATATGCATAAAATTGTTGAACGTGAGACCGTTTGTAGCAATCGCACTCTCCAGTAACTTGGCAAACAGTTTTTTGCCCTGCAAAACAACATGGCAATGCAACACGAATTATGATCTGTCCAAGAATGAACAAGCTAGGCCGGAAACTGAAGACTCGACACTCAAGTTAATTCAAATATAGTAAGAATTTGAATAGTGAAAGACATCCTCACCCTTACTTGAATGAATTGTGGATGAATGTGGCCTCTCTATTGATGAATAATTCATTTGGACAAATTCAAATAAAAACAAGTGCAAACTTGTACATGAATGTAGTGGACATCTCTATGAAAATTGGATGACAATTACATTATTTGAGATAATATAATTAATAGTTTAGCCACATTCTATTGGTTCTATCAAAGTAGACTTCCGTGTGCCAAGAATTGGCCCAATCTTCCATAAAAATCAAGAAATTGTAAAATCGGAATTGCAGAAATGTGCAAAAAATGCAAGAGAGAATCAGAATTGTTGGCCAACTAATTTTTCATGAGAACCTTATGGAAAGTAGGGGAGGCAAGTTTTTAACTTTCAATAACTATTTTTAACATTGGACTTGAATTTTTTTAAGTTTCTTTTAGTTTAACCATGAGGCAAAGCTACTCCTTAAATGTATTTTTTTCCACTCATATAGAAGTGAAAGCATAATTGTACATGGCAAACGCAATTCCAACTTTGGAAAACATAGAAATTCATTTCCGATTCTAACACTGCATGGAAGTCCACTATAAGTTTGAATATTCCTTTCTTGTTATTACTACACAATGCATTCATTGAATTATCTTAAGTACACAAATTTTTTCTAATAATGCATGTTAAGAGATGTACTTACATACATGGTAAGAATCAAATTTTATCCACTGTATGTCTACCTGTGCTATTTATGTTTAAGAGTCTTCACAAATATCACTGATAAAAATGTTCCTCCCTTGTAAAAAGTTATAACTATATGCAAATTCATTTCCTGACAAGCAGGACAAATCATTCGTGCAGCAACCCAGAGTTTGAGGGTGGAGAATGAGGCTGCGTACCATTTCATTGTCAGGGTCAAGGCGAGCTAGCAGAAGAAGCCGACGCAGGTGAATGAAATGCAAGCGCGTGCGCCGGTAATACCCAGGATTCAGTTCATCAAATGCATGCCACAACGCTTCCATTTGCTCTGCTCTCAACGATCCAATCTGCCTTCCATCGTTCTGACGTTCAACCAAACAACCACCACTCAGCATACTTCAAAACTCCTACTTTGTCTACCATTTCCACATCGGAATTGCACCTCATCTAGCACAAAGAAAACAAACTGGCAGAGAATCAAAATTAATAGCAACGAGTTTCACAGGGTGTGAGTTCCTCACGCGTTCAATCATTCTGTCGATGTTCACGCCCTCAAGCCGCTTGGAACGCATCGCGCACGTTCTGGTGAAGTGCACAGACGCTGGGTACCGCAGTCCTTGGAATGGCACCTAGGGACACATGCACAACACATTCTTCGAGTGGGAATTACCTGACAGAACTTACAGATTATCATTCACTTGAAGTTTGGAAAGAACTCAATACATTTGGGATTCAGTACTACAATAGGAAGTAGCAGTTGCAACACATCATGTATTGCGTTGCAGTGGTTTTGTAGCGGTTCAATCCTTTGCCTTAAAACTCACGGTCTATTTGGAACCATTGCGAAAATGCTGCCAACTTGTGTCTAAAGTCTTGACTTGGGCATGGAAGGGATGCTTATCTATGTTAAAACTGTTGCGAAAATTATTGCAATCCCAAATTTTTTGCCAATACATTGCCCAGTGTTTTACTAAACCATTGCAAAATTGTTCCGGAGTCATTGCAAGAACGTTGCAAAAACTATCGCAATCTATTGCGAACCAAGGCAAAAGTTCTGCAAACTCGTTACCGCAAAAGTCTTGGGCACGGAACGAATGCATGTCTATGCTTAAACTGCTGCAAAAACTATTGCAATCTCAACATTGTTGCAAATACATTGCACCACTAATGTTGTACTAAAACATTGCAAAATTCTTGGGCGGTCATTGCAAGACTATTGCAAAAATTGTGGCAATCTGAACTGATGAGTGCTGATAACATCCAGTGGAAGAGCAAGCGAGCAAGTGATGACTACCTACCTGTACTCGTTCGTGTGGGTAGCCATCTTTGATGATCGCGTCCAGAGCAGGAGGCCAAGTGAGGCCGTGGGTGGAGAGCTTTTGGAAATCCATGGCGTTCATGGTGGACCAACGGCCGCAGATGGGGTCGTCGCCGTTCCATTCGCCTTCGTACTTGCGACGACGGTCGGGCCAGTAATTCGTGCCCCATCCGTCGCGGTTGTCTTTCTTCCAGCGCCCCACGTAGGTGGCACCATCGTTGTAATACTGCCACCCTCAACATGACTATGACCATCACTATCACCATTCACCACCCAGTCTCTAGTCTAATTTCTGCGTATTGATCAGCGCAAGAAAAACAAAGTCAGAGATCGATGCGTAGTTGCAATTTGAAACCATTTCAAGCGATCAGACAATAGTTGCAATGAAACGAGTTTCCTTAAATTTGTGTATGTGTTTCAATTGGGTAATTGGGTAAAGTAGGGGGGAAAGATTTGGTGAAGTAAATGCACTGCTTGATTGTATAGATCTCAGAAAGATGGATGCAATGGCTGCTTCATTAGAATCTCGTCCAGATATATGAGTTATATCCCATTTGCAACGGACAGTCGAAATTTCAGGAAATGTGTTTGATTGCAACTATAGCAGCGATCATATAAACCAATTCTTACAAAAGTACCGAGGCCATGTCGCCGACTCCTCCACCAATCTCCCTTGTAGATATCGCCATTGGCATAGCGCATGGCGCCGTAGCCGTGATGCACGCCCTTCTGCACTCCACCTCGGTACTCCTGCACCATGGAATTCACTTTGGTGTCAACGATTCTGATTGCAAGGGCAGTCGTGTAGCGATCTGCCACAAAACTATTTGCTATCAGCTTGCGAAATCAGAAACCACGCAATCACGATGCACTGCGGGATACATGCACTGATAGCTAGCAGACCAGTATCCCCCAGTCCCTCGCCTCACAGGAGAAATTTTCCCAAATGGAAATTGGACAAATTATGTCTTATTACTGTGTGTACGGAAATTGGACCAATCTCCTTTCGTGTCCCAATTCCATTCTTCGTGTAACTATCCTATTCTATTCTATCATCGCTGCACATTTACTGAAATTCTTCCAAACTTCCAAACATTGATGTGCCTTTGGGATTTCTCTTGAGCCATGAGCACGACGGGGCGGTTCTCGTTTTACCTGTCCGTTGAGGTAGAAGAAGATGCCGTTGCCAGTCTTGTCCCCAAACTCCCACTCGCCCTCATACAACAAATGCTCTTTCCCTTTAAGCGCCGCGAGCGGCACCCACTGATGGCCAACGCCGTGCGGTAAGCCACCGAAGACGTCCCCGACGTAGCGTCCCCCGCTGCTGCCCCCCACGCGCATGCGCCCTTGCTCGTCATGGTAAGCCGACGGCGGCGGATGGAGGTAGCGCACGGCCCACGTCTTCGTCACGCCCATGTAGGGCTTCAACGCTCGCTCCACGATCGTCAGGGACGGCTTCTCGATGTCGGGGTGCTTGTTCGAAGGCTGCGGCCCCTTCTCACCCTTCTTCCGACCCTCCTTTTTCTTCTTCTTCTTCTTCACGGGCCATAGAGGGGGGTGGGGGGGCCGAGGCGACTGCGGCGGGGGAGAGTCCGGGGATCTCGTCCTGGTATGGCATTTGATCACGGGCTTGTCCATGTTGGAATCGAAGCTTTGGCTACTTCCCTATGTAGTTATGCATGTCTATTGATGGTTTCAGAATGTGAATGTCAGTTGCTTTGAAATCGTGCGTTTCTATGGGATGCAGCTTTGAATTCCGCTACGAGATTCTACATTTGCTATCGAATGAAGCTTCGAATCAGATTCCCATGTGTAGCTTCCTGCGTTTTTTATCGAATAAATCTCATGATTTCTGAGTTTGAATTGCTTTGAATTTCGTCATTTGGATGCAGCGATGTCTGGTTTGGTGGCAGGATGCGTGACCACCCGAGGATGACCATTCTTCCCGTCCCTTTTTGAACGGTCTTGCTGGTCTTGGGGCAGTTGCAGGGACGCGATATCCAGATTGTTTGGTACTGAGAGTTTCCTCTCTGAGGACGACGAAAGGGAAGTGTGTTTACGGTAATTTAGCGCGAAGTTTTAGCTCCCGTCGCTTCGTATCTGTCGACTTCAAGCCATGTGGGGGCGTCGCCAGGCGGCAGACAGCCTTTTCCAAAGACGGCACTAGGTTTTCGAATGCTGATTTGAATTGCTCCAGTTTTCGGATCGTGACTGCTTGTTGCATTGCAAGCAGCTTCGAGGAATATACTGCTTCGGTTAGTGATGGCGGGGGAGGACGGGCCTCCTATTGTGAAAGCGGCGAGTGATAAACGGAGTTATAAGCTGATCAAGTTGCGCAATGGCTTGGGAGTGCTGCTCATCTCTGACCCAGACGTGGCGGACGCCCCAGAGGACAGTGAGGAAGATGATGACAAGTCTGGCGATGACGAACCGGAAGGTGATGCCCATGAGCAGGAACCACGCTTTCCATTTCAATGGCCGCAGTTCCCATCGACTTGCGCGGGTATGTATCTACTCAAACGTAGTCAAGAAATTCTTCAAATTTTGTAGCCTTGGTGATACTTTATTTTGTTGATTACGTTGTATAAGAAACGGGTCGAAAGAATTTGATATGCATCAAAAATTATGGTAGGTTGATTGGCACTGGAAAAAGTTTTGTGTGAATTAGAGTTTTCTTCATAAGATTGACGACACGGCCTTTGGTTGGTATGCGGTCGTTGGGCAAGCATTCTCTACATATGCATACCTGTGGTGAATCTATGAAATATTTTAGTTGTCATAAAATGTGCGGAATGAGTGGTTCTTGGGGTGGTATGTGGTGATGGCATACTTACCATAATTTCCGTCCTTCAAAATGCGTCCTTTCTGGAACATGTCGATTCTGTAACAGGTCTTGAATACGGAGAATTTATCCCTCTAATTGCCCTTCTGCTCATACGTACTTTTCCTACGACAGGATTAGGTGGTGAGGATTTCATGTCCGAGATGAAGATTCGGCTGCCGTATCATCCAGGTCACATGAAACCAGTTATCTCGTAAGCCGTAACATAGTTGCTTTGGATGTGGGAGAGTGATGTATACAAGTGAGTTTCATATTTTGATAAGTCCTGCTACGCATATTTCTGCAGCTTCCGATCAGTTGTTTTTGAGATGATCAGGTGATTAAATAAATTGTCCAGTACATGCTATGAAAATAAATATTGAACGTAGTAGACGAAGTTTATAAATTACCACGGAAATTTGAAACAGAAATTCTGTTAGCAAACCAGTGCTGAACTGACTTTTTCTTGTGTTGCAAACAAGGACCTACAGATGAAGAAGGGGTTCCAAACAGAGCATCGACTAACAGTAGGTTCAAGCAGGACAAGCTTCGGAGCCGGTGCAAGCAGGATAGAAAGGTCAATAGGCTGAAGCAGGACAAGACCGAGGACTCAGCGCAGGAGAAATCAAATAAAAATGTGCGCTGGCTGGATCACTGAACCCTCGCCTCGTATATTGATAATAACAGTTTCAATTGAAGGTATGTGTAACATGTTTTTATTCGTGTTGTACCTGCCTGAATGGCAAGATTATGTGTACATGGGTACATGTTAGGGTTTAGAAGAATTTTTTCAAAGGGTTGATTTTCAAAGGGTTTTGTCTTCGAATGACGTGTCCAAGGTGCCTAACGTCAGGCTGCAGCTGCCATGTGTGTGGGAGTGGGGAGCATGGTGGATCCCCCAGAAGCACCAGGCCTCGCTCACTATCTTGGTAAGTGTTGCTCAGAATCAACCTGTATGGAACTGTTTATGTCAACAATAAAAATTCTGAAAACGAAGCAGAATTACTGTATTGCTTTAGAGATTTTTCTCATCTTCAGGACTCGTCCAGCTGAATCATGAATGCCAAGCTTGTAGACCATAATCAACTGAAAAGAAATGGGTGCTCATTGATTTCTTGAACCTGCAGAGCACATGCTGTTTATGGGTAGTGCCAAGTTCCCGGATGAGAATGAGGTACCACACACTCTGCCTGTCTCTCGTATCTTAAATTTTTGAGAATGTGAGTCTTTTTATAACATAAATTGCAGTCGAGTAGTCCTTATTGTTGTCTTCTACGTCAGTGGAAGTACTTCAGCTCTTGGACCAGAGTTAATTTCCCAAGATGTACTGTTAAACTGCTGAACTATTTTGTGTTATATCTTTTGTGATAGTGAGTTGACTCAGCTTCATCCTGGTGATTGATTTACTGTTTAGACCTTTCTGCCGACTGCACTTTGTTCGGAAGTCATGTGATAGTCTTTTAGATTGCCATTCATTTGGGGACTAAATTCGGTGTGGTTTTATGCAGTATGACAAATTTCTGTCACAGCATGGAGGCAGTTCCAATGCGTACACGGACCAGGAATTTACGTGTTTCCATTTCGAAGTCAGAAACCAATGCTTGAGGGGTGCACTCGAAAGGTCTTACGAGTTTCCATGACTTTCATTCCTACAGCCAGGATAGTTAACTTCGGGAGTACTTTCTGTGAGCCATTTTCAATATTCTGTGCAAAAGAAGTGACGCTCGTTTCATGTAGATGTTCGCTAATTCTATGCCTTCATCTGTTCTTCTGATGGATTCAGGTTCTCGCAGTTTTTTATTTCTCCACTTGTCAAGGTTGAGTCAATGGACAGAGAAATTCAAGCCATCGAATCCGGTAATAGTCCGAATATACCTGAGAATTCTCTTTTATTTAACCTCGTGCACAAAACGTAGGAAGGCTTTGCAATGACCCAGTTTGTCTACGTGTGCATCTATTTCAGATTGTGGTTAATTTAACTCTTAATATGTCCTGATTGCTCTGAACAGAGTTTGTGCAAGCTGCGGGCAATGATATGAACCGTCTTGCCCAAGTGCAGTGTCATACAGCTTTTCCTTCCCATCCTTTCCATCGTTTCGCTTGGGGTGAATCTCAATCCTCAATGATTAATATCATAGATTTGGTTGAACGAATGAGCAGACAGAGGTTTAATTGGTGAATAATCGCTGCTAGATTTGTTACGGAGTGAATTTAGATACTTTAAGAATTTCTTCGTGTTAATTATAGATGGAGCATCTGGCGTAATGTAATGTGGTTGCAGGGAACAGGAAAAGCTTGCATAGTGAGCCTGCCAAACAAGGAATCGATATGCGAGCCAAGCTTTTGCAACTGTTTCACGATCACTACATAGCAGGACGCATGAAACTCGTTGTGCTTGGTGGAGGTGGGTGGTAAGCCCTGGCTCATCAGAGCTCCTGCCTATTTGTCGGTGTCATATGAACGAGCATAGTTTTTATTCATTTCAAACACATGAACAAATTCTCTAAAGTGCTAATTTCAGACTTTCTTCACTAGTAGAAAACCCACCCCTCAGAGTTATTCTAGAAAACCTAGAAAACTCACAGGTTTCACTTTAGATATGCCTGAAATCACGTTGCAAGTGGTAGGGTTTAATGAACGCAGCTAGGTTATCTTCTAGAACTGTAAATAAGATTCATCTTTTTCAATCATCTACTCTGCTTCCTATGTCAGGGTCATTGGAAACCTTGCAAAAGTGGGTGGTGGAACTTTTTGGTGAAGTTAAGGAAGGTGGTCAAGGAAGGTGGTCACAAGCTCATATTCATTGTGAAGCTTGCCGCATTTGGCAGCCAAATCGATTGTACCGAGTGGCTGCTAGCACGGAGCACACTTTGTTGTCCATCAACTTCCCCCTACCCTGCCAGGAGAGCGCCTATCTCACAAAACCTCAAGACTATTGTGGTCACCTTGTTGGTCACGGTACCTTTAAAAACTGACTCTTTTCCAAGCTCTTGAAATATTTTAGCTTTTTCTGTACTCCTTTCTTTGAGCAACAACCCTGTTTTTGATATAACATGAAATGCTTCTCAGACTACTAATCTATTTTAAATTCACAAGGCATTCCACCATTAATTGTGTTGCAGAAGGTCAAGGCAGCTTGTTAGCACTGCTCAAGAGCAAAAATTGGGCAAGATCAATAATTGCAGGTTGTGGAGACAATGGACTTGAAACCAACTCGATCGTGTACTTGTTTTCAGTTACAATTGCTCTCACCGCGGAAGGTGCTAAACATGTATGACCTAAGCTTCCCATACTCTTTGATTAATTTCATTTAGTTCTTATTCTCTTTTCGGAACTCTCTTGAATCATATTTAGTATTTAGATAGAGACACAGGCCTTTAATATTCAATGTATGGTCAAGTTCTATTGGAGTTTTTTTAGACCTCGAGCATCTTTATAATTGATGTGAGAACTCTTCTGAAAAATTTCCGACCTTGTGGTTCATAGTGAATGTATAGGTCATGGAGGTGATTGGACTCCTGTTCCAGTACTTGAAAATGATACGATCCAAAGGGCCAGAAGAGTGGGTATTTCAGGAGCAGAAAACCATCAGCAAATTGAACTTCGAATATTTTGAGGATCCCCCTCCAGACGAGTACGCAATCAGTCTTGCTAGTATGTCATGACTCTGTCATACTCCTGTCATGCCAGAGGAAGATAAAATCGCAGGATTTGTCGTTCTTGCGCCAATTTCATTTTTTCCTTTCATCCATTTCTAATTCAAGATGTGACTAGTTTTGAAATCATATACTAGGAGCGAACGTGAGGCTTCCTCCATATGAATCCATATGATGGAAGCCTATCTTCTTAACTGTGATGATTGTTATCTTTATAAGAAAGATTAGCAAAGGAAGGAATGTTGTTGGATCCATCGTCCTCAATACAACTCTCACTTGCTCTCAGTAGACATGAGCTCTCCACTCGCATTTGTGAAGGGCAATATGATGGAATCGTGTACCGCTCACGAAATGCATAAAATCCGATGCTTTGAATATTGTGTGACTCAAACAGAGACTTGGCATTCACAATTTCTGTATTTTTGACAAATGTAGTGATGAAATCTCTGACAGCCAATATGCAATTGTATTCGGAAGCGCATATCATATATGGGGATTATGCACACGACTTGTGGAAACCTGAGTTGGTGATGGACGTCCTCTCTAAAATGACCCCAGCCAATATGCGCGTGGACCTTTTGTTGCACAACTTCGATAGAACGGCTTCTGGTAATCACTCCAACTTAAACCCAGGAGGACCAAATCATGCCTCATGTTTGTCTGTGCATTTTGAGCCGGTCATATGAACTTTTTTTTGTGCGACTCTTTGTTTTTCGGCAACACATGCAAAGTTCTTCAGTGATATAACCTTATGTGAATTATATTTTTCACAGTATGATCACTGAAATTGGTCGTCTTAAACCATAAAATCTCGGCTAATACAGTTATTTAGGGTTTAGGGTTTTAGGGTTTGGGGTAAATTCTGGTCAATCCGTATTTTATGCCTAGAACCGTTTGATCCGCACATGCACATTTTCATGATCTCTTTTATATTCTTCTGATTATTGTCTCACTTGTGCAGTCCTATTGTATTCACTTGCGCACAAATAATATATATGGCGAGAACTCGTTTTTCGGTCAGATGTGCAGATTGAACCCTGGTTTGAAACGCCGTTCAAAGTGGAGACTATTCCAGAGAACATTCTGAAATTCTGGGCCGATCCGCCATCCGTGGACCCATCCTTTCACATCCCTGTGCACAATGAATTCATTCCCCATGACTTCACCGTCTTCGCCAGCAAAGCGGATGTGTTGAAGAATCCAAGCTGTCTTATCGACTCTGCTTCGCTCAAAGTTTGGCACCGGTGTAACAGGAGGTTCAAAACGCCGCGGGTCAACGCATGTTTCTCTATCATGTTCTGGCCAGCTTCTATGCAAATCACTGATGCAATATTAGCTCAATTGTACCTGGCTACCTTAAACACCCAACTGAACGAGACATTGTACTTGGTGAGTATCTGCAATTGTCGTTCCCATTTCCTTCTTGTTAATAGTATGATGCATTGATTTCATGTCTATTTTAAGTTAGGCATGCCATTGACCGCACGCTTCCCCTTCTCTGTGCACTAACCACACTAACTGCACAGAAATGATTGCAAGAATTTTTGCAAGAAAATGGAGAACTGGAAAAGCATGTGATAAATAAACCCTGAAACAAAAAAAGATTGTAAGAAACTTAGTTCCCTTCTTGTGCACTCTACCCTCATAATTGTCAATTGTAGATTTGCAAAAAACTTCCTAGTATGACCAAATTTTGCTCTGTAGACAAGCGAGAATAAACTACGGGAATGAACCACTTGTATTCCATGAAATTTTGAACGTTCGTCACGAAATGCATCACAAGATGGACACGATTCTCAAGCCGTTTTTCTTGTGATGTGTTTAATACGGAGTACCTAATCTTTGATACTTTTAGGAAGTTTCAACTGGTTAGACCCAATTTTGAATTTACTGAGCCAATTGAAACGGGCTTGGGGTCAATGGCATGTCTACTTCATCCTATGATGAGATTCCAAGTGGTAAGTGCCAAACGCTTAATCTGCATGTGGTTGCCTGCCTTAGGCTGACTCTGCAAAGCTGGAGACCTCAATCTCTTTGTCGGGATATAGGATAGAGTTGAAAATCTTCGGATTTAGCGACAAGCTCCATTTACTCGCTGGAAAACTTGCCAATCACATGAAGGGTCTCACATCAACACAAGAGGAATTTGAGGTTCGTTCCGAATATAAGCTCTTGGACTGCTCCTGTAGTGTGATCATCTTAGTGTTGAAGCCATGAAAGTGATGAAGTACGACGAGTGAGAAGCTGAACTTCTTGCTTATGCAGAGGACAGTGGAGGTATTATCAGAGGAATACAAAAGGGCTCATGAGAAACCGATTGACCATGCGGAGTACCTTTTAAAACAAGTGTTGAGCAATCGATTCTGGGACGTCGACCACAGATCTGAGTGTTTGCCAAGTCTCACTTTTGAAGATTTCACTAAGTTTGTTGCGAATTTCTTCAGCAGAGTGAGTGCATTTTGGTCCTGTATTTTGATTCTCATGTTATGCTATTGGTGTATTGCAGAAGGTACATAATTGAATCTCCTGAATAGTTGTGTTTACCCACTACAAGACCAAGAAACCATGGTTCTGAAATGACCAATTCGATTGATCATGTTGTAAAACTTACAGTTCAGATGGAGCCAAACTTTATTACCACCAGAATCAGTGAAGAATACTGCATGTGATGGTCAAGAAAGAAATGAAATTGAATAAAAGAAAGTCCACATATGTGCTACAGCATACTTGAGGTCCAATTGGGTTTAACACGAGACCCAATTGGACCTCAAATGCCAAGATACTTGAGGTCCAATGAGATATTGCATCTTTCTTGATCTGGCACACTTGGCTATAGCTTTTTCGTTTTTGAGTATTTAGCGTAGCAGCAACCAAGAACTGAATTAGAGTCATCTTTTGAGTAGATTTGGATTGGGAGTCCGTCAACTTGAACTGATTGAAATATTTAATTTTTATTGCAGACATATATTGAGTGTTTCGTAGACGGCAACGCTCAAAGGAAGGAGGCCCTGGCCATAGCCAAAATCTTCAAGGAAGCACTGGTCAGTAGACCATTGCCACCTGCGGCAAGGCCTACAAACTGTGTTGTAAAGCTACCGGCTGGAACTTCCTTATTGTATAAGGTGAACTGCAGATGTGAGTTTGAAAAAAACTCAGTAGTTCAGGTACTTCCTTGAATGATGATCATGTTGTATGATTAAAGCATTCATGAGCATGTTCCTATAATATGCTTATTTGGTTATCTTCACAAAATTCTCGATTGGCTGATCAACATTTACAAAAGTTTATTTCTAATTGACACATCTTTGGCTTTTTCAGTCTTACTTCCAAATTGGACAAGATCGGGGGAAGGATTCCATTATGTTGCGGTGCTTGACTGACTTGTTCGAAGATATCATATCTGAACCATACTTCAATCAACTTAGGTGCGCTGCATGTTTTTTAGTACCCCTAGAACTCTGTTTTTGTTAAACTAATGAAAGCATATGATTACTATCTTTGCACAGTGTTGGAAAGGAGTCTTTTAGAGGTTTGTATAGTGAACTCGTAAGCTATATTGCATTTTCCAACAAATCCTTGTCCCCGCTTTAATTTATTCTGTTAATTTGATGGAAATCAGAATTTTCAGTTCCTTTGATCAACTCGTGGAGTATAATGCCTGGATAACTTGCCTACTTACTACTGCGTACGCGTATCCATTTTGAGTAGTGCCAATTTTTATGTGCAGAACAAAGGAGCAACTGGGATACGTTGTAGAGTGTGAATGCCAAGAGCTTCATGGAGTATTGGGCATAAACTTTATGGTGCAGTCTGCAAAATATAGCCCCCAATACCTTGAGGGTCGCATAAATGCTTTCATCAAGCAGATACCCCAATTACTGGTATTAAGCTCAACCATGACTGGATGAATCTATGGTTACAAACTTTATGAGAGCTAAATGTGTTGTCTTCGCTCAGTCCAGATTTGTGGTGCATTGTAAATGCTGGTGAATGAAAAAATTGCACACCCTGTAGTTGACTTATTGAAGGATTCATAATCTTGTATGCCTTGAATCTACAACTCTTACCTCAAGAATCCACATTGAAAGGATTTAGCCTCCTCCAAAGTGGAGCAGTAGCTTGAATCTTCACAAAATAGTATTCTTCCGGGCAAAGGCAATGTTGCAGACCCGAACACTCTCATGGCCAGTAGAACAGTGCTTTCAGTAAAATTAGATTATTTCAGGAACTTTAGAAATTGGTTCAAAGAATCTTTGCCACAATCTCAATGATCATAGTCATGATACCCAAGGCCTTGGTATGATTGATATGACCATAAGGAGACCTCTGCTGAAAAACATCTGAATTTCTCTGGGAAGAATTTCTTTATGATGTTTAATAGTTCCTGAATCTAATTTTTAACAAAAACTATATTAAAGTTGGATGCTTCAAATGTTCACTCCGAAATTTGCTCTACAGTCCTGAGAACTGGGAGATAATTGAACTTCAATCTTCATGACACTGATTTCAAGGATCCTGTTAGGGGGCTGTTTTGATGTCTGCAATTTATGTGATTGGGCAGACACGCATGAAGAAAGAGGAGTTCCAGTGTCACAAGGAATCACTGATTGCTGAAAAGCAGGGCACACCTTGTTCTTTGTTAGAGGAAAGCGAGCGCTACTGGGAACAAATCTGGAAACGCAGGCCTGTTTTAGTCAATTAACTATCTTGTTACCTAATATAAACCAAATCTTACTACTGCCAATGGAAGCTTTTTGTATTAATCGTACTTTTGTATATGTTTCTTAAAATTCTCATGGCATGGAAATGAAAATAAACACCTACATGGCAAGAGTATGTGCTACTCTAGTTGTAACATTTTGTATGTGATACTGCAGGTACTTGTTTGATGCCCACAAGCATGAGGCTGCTCATCTAGTAAAAGTGACCAAACAAGAGTTGATTAAATGGTGTCGCCATTTTCTTGGGGCTCGTTCACATATGCAAAGGCATCTGTGTATCTATGTAGTGGGACTCAATGCCCAAGAAGGTGATGTTGATGACCCTGTATGCGAAACCTCCATGGCAGGGCACGTTGTGATTGAAAACATCAATGAGTTCAAGAAGAATCTTGAAGTCTACCCTGCCATGATCTAATTGAAGATTGGTATGCTTGAGCCAGCATTTTTAGGTTTTGCAAGTGCTTATTTATTAGATTGAAGTTGAAGGTTACCACCACCACCCTCCCCCACCCCGCTTTTCACTACCAGGACAGGTTCACTAGGCTAGCATCTGTTGTCTTACTTGTCTACAACTAAAATGGAGGCTTGATAAACTTCCTGCAGAATTAATTTGAGGTTCTTCTGGTTGTGTTGCCTTTGAGGAGCAATTTTAGTATCTATCACTGCAGGCAGATGATTGAGATCAAATTCTCCCAAAAAGGGATACATGTGTGTGGACAACATACTCAGAATCTTCAATGTGGCCAACATTTAGCCAAGTGCAATCATTAGTTTGGGCTGAAGTGTGCAGTGAAAAAGCATCATTCCCCTTTTCTGATTCTTATGCAGCTGCATGTACAGTGCAACTGAGGCATTATATATTGATGTCTGGACTGTTCTATCGAGCTATCAAGACTTTTTGTTTGAGCAGTTTGGAGTCATGGTGACCAACAACTTGGGGATGTTTATAGCTTGAAATTAAAGCCCTTGCAGGAAGTCACTAGAGAGCTATACCCATAGTATTATCCCTAGCTGCAACTGAGAGTTAAGATGGATTTGTAGGACAAGATAAGTGAATGATCTTTGATTGTGGCAGATGTTGGCTGGTTTTTGTTCAATTATATTTGACCAGAGACCTGGTCAAAGTTCACATTACCCCCTGCATTTGCTTGTATGTACTAACATCCCAGGGGGGGTTTTGTTGTTTTTTTGTTTTTGAAAATAACATCCCAGTTTTGATTTGAAGTCCTCCACTTGGACAGTCAGTTGCGTAAATGCTCTGCTATTCCCTCCAATTTTTGGCAAGACTTGAGTGGATGAGAAGCATTGAATGGATGTTAGCAGGCCATGAATGGTGTGGCAGTCCTACCTCAGGAATAGCCTTTATGGCCCTGCCAGACATCAAATTTCACCATCTATAACTCCCCACCTCCTTGCCAAAGTAAATGTTACCCTGACCCCATCCTCCAGCAGCAATAACTAGGGCCACAAAACTTACCCAGACTGGCTAGCCCAGTGCCCACACAAAGTGAAAATGGCTGCAATTTTTACAAGTTATAACTTATGTGAACAATACTCAAAACAGTTAGACTCTCCTGCTTTTTTCCAAGTCAATCTAACTAACAGTATTAGTACATCTTCATTCAACTCAAATTGTACACCAGTGCCACTAACTAAGCTTTCTGAAATAATGATCATCTGAGAAAAGATTGCCGCTATCTAAACAACTCTGAGCTTTCAGTACTCCCATTTCAAAATGGAAATCTAAGACACTGTTCATTTTGCACCAAAAGTAAACAATCACCTCTGGGCTGGAGGACAGTTTAGTGGACAGCTGATACCAAATGTCCAATTGCCCATATCTCTGATGATATCAGCTGCAAAAATGTTGGCATTTTGGGTAACATCGTACTTGCAAGATGTGACCCAGTCAAGCTTACAGACAATTTGAACAGTTTTTTTTTAACTTATCTAGCACACAATTGTGCACTAGTGTAGACAGTGTGTGACTGACTGGCCATCTCACTCAGGAAGGACTTTTGCCAACACTGTGTGCTGCTGTACACACTGTCTCCTGCACTTGCACATGAACATGTAACTCATTTGCTGTTGCACAATATTGTTGATGTGAAGGTTCAGGTAGCCCTACTGAGACCATTTCCCAGCAGCATTGCTGCTCGAACTTGTTTAAAATTGTACATTGGAAAGGTGCATTTGCATTGGGAGCATAACGTTCAGCATAGCCTTAGCTTTGTGCCCACTTCTTTTTCCTTCATGCACCTTGCTCATCACATTGAACCTGGCACTTACCTACTGATGAAGAAGGAATGTTGGATGTGAAATATTCCACACCATCTATTGTAGAAGCCAAAGCAGTGATAGTGCATGCTACTGAATATTATGAGTAATTGTTAACAACCTGAACCTAATCTAAAGTTGTACCAATATTCTTGAATTCCTAAGATGCTTGTTAAACACCACTTTTTAACATGAAGACTTCTGGAAAGTGGCACCCATGGTAGCAGTCACTGTGTGCCAAACTATCCCTAACAACAGACTCATCAATTCTCTCTGGTCTTAACTTAGGTCTTGTCCTTCTTCTAACTTACACATGGAAAACACTGGGCAGAGTTTGAATGTGTTAACGCAAGCAAATTCCTCTTGTCAGCATGAACTATTGATCTAAGCTTATGTCTATAAATTGAACACTTAGGGATACAAACCTTGAGACCGTGCATTGCCCTGTGTCTAAATTTCCTTGGGTCAGCAGAAACCTCTTCTCTCTATCTGAATGACCTAAACAGAATGTTGTTGTTGTTGTTATGGCTTGATTCATAATGCTGGGAATTCTCCATTTGGTTATACATTTTGAAAGTGCTGGAGGATCAATTGCAGTAGTGTAAAATACAATGTCTGCTTTCATTGTGTGACAAGAAGTGATTGACTGATTGTTTGTGGATCCAGTTGTTTTCCACGTGCACAACTGCTGGGCATGATAACTCAACAAACAAGGAACAAATTTTTGGAGTTGTTGGCCGGCTCATTTATAACATACAACTTCTTTTGTTTGTCGTAGCAAGTGGTGATGGGACTGTGCGAAACCGAAATGAGAATCACACTCAGACCAAACACTGACAACAAAACCACCATGGTAAGCTGATGGCTCTGACTGCCACATTCATACCTGCTCCATATAACTTCGCATTCGATAGACCAACAGATAGACCGACGCATCATTCACCATGTGCAAGCAATTTTGAGTAGGCGACAAATTGCTGGGCATCTCTTGCTATGATCCATTCCAAGTATTCCTCAGATAGGCTCCCTGATTGAATGATGGCACAAACAAAGCATGTAATATGTGCCCTTTAATTTATAAAATTCAAATCACATAGACTGGTGAAGAAGAAAAGTGTGTGAAACATAAGTATATAAACAAAAATCATTATATCATGCTTATAAACCTAGCTTTGAAGGACAGTGCCCTCAATAACCAAGGGAATCACTAAAATGCTCCAATTACTGGATCAATAGGTGTATTCTTTGTTTCTACAATGAACATTGAAGTCATTCATCGGACAAGGTTGGGTCCTCGGTGTCCTTTAAGGGTTAAAAATTAAGACTTTGTAGACAAACATCTTTATCTTAAAATTTGGAGTGAAAATTGGATGGTCTCTAAATAAATATGGTTTTGATTTGTTTCTAGTTGATATGATGTACTCCCTCTATTTCAAAATGATCCTCTCATTCCCCTTAATTTTATCACAATTAGCTAAGTAATACTACACTTTGAAAAGAGCTCCAAAACTCAAAGTTTACACAAGACAATCAATAAAAAAAAAAGTCCATTTATTTTATCCAAATAAAGTCAAGACGATGGGAATGCACCAAAGTCTACTTACAACTTGAAATAGGTTGAAAAATATAACATTATTTTCAACAAATAAATATCTTTCAAAATGTTCCTAGATGCATTAGATGAAATTTGGCCCCATTAGAAGTCTACAAGGTCCCCGCAATGGGGAACTCAGTGAACTGTGCAACTTCAACGTGTTGATGTGGTTGGGAGGCAACCACGTCAATTTTTTTTTTCTTAATTTTTAATTTTTTTTAGTCTTTATAACAGCTAACAACGGTCAGCCATTCCTTCATTGTTGTGGGAACAACATAGGGAACAGGCTTGAAACAACCCTCCAGGACTACTAAAAAACATCTCATGCCCACACTACATTTTTTGGCAAGATAGTAATTTGGGGCGGCTCACTACAAACGGAATTTTTTTTTCTTTTAAATTTTCACTCAACATGTGTCCAAGGAGTAGTTTTGAGGTGCAACAATTTTCATAACTTTTGACGACATGGTTAAAAAGTTATTGCATGATATGTAATTTTCATTGCTTGGCATGGAGTCTGGGCAACTCCAAAAAAATGTGTGACTATGATTTCAACACAAATTTAGCAATAAATCCACTTGCAATCTTTCAATTCTTTCAACTTATACTATTTTATTAGTGATTATACTATTTGTAACGTTTGTATTCAAAGTTTTGGTATGTGAACACTCGTGTTAAAAATATTGAACTTTGAAGTCTATTGACCATGTAATAGACTTCTTGAATTGTCTTGAATCTTGCATTAAGAACACATATTTACTTTCAAGATTACATTTGCTAGAATTTACCTAGATAGACAAATTTGAAAAAATCTTTATAAAACTTTGATAGATCACTTTTGAAGCATGTTTTTTATTTTCAAATCATGGCTATTACAATTTTTATTTTTGAAATTAAATTTTGGTAAAATTGATAAGAAATATGAAGTTATCAATATGACATAACATATTAATTCATTTCACATTAAGTCTTTGTATTTTACTAAAAAATTTGGTATCTATATATAAAAATATAATCTAATTAGAAATGTGGTGTCTCAACCCCCAATTAGATTATTAATTTTTTATAAAATACACTATATTAACATCTCCAAGAAACCATTAACATGTATGCATAGTCATATAACTTCCATTTCCACCTTTGTAAATGTATCTAAGTGAATAAAATGACTTTGAAGATGATGAAAGCACATATCTTTCATACGCAAAAAGCTTCAAGCATTTTATGAACTTTTATTTTTTATTCATCTATAATCAAGCTACACATTTTTGTAAACATAGAGTGTTCTTTTAACACTGTTGGAAAGTCCTTGAAGAAGACATGTGCACATGGACTATTTCACATCATTTCAATTTAGAAAATAGAAGATGGTTAGTTTTAAATTATTTTCATTATTATAAAGAAAATAGTAAAACTAGCCCAAAAGATGAAATCAAAGTACAAGTTGTGTTGTCATGAGTGGGGCAATAATACATGTTATATTAAAAACTACTTAGCCCATAGTTAATTATTTATGACCAAAAAAATGGGATACCTCTTCTCTAAGGTGGGTTTAAAGATATATTTTTTATCATTGTTGTATGGAAAACATCCTTGTTCTCCTTTCAATAATTGCTCAAAGTTCTTCAATACTACTTTTCTAAGATAATTATGCTGAAATTTTTTCAACAAATTTTTTATGACTCTTGATGTAATATACTATAGAACCTTTTAATATTGTTTATGCTTTGTTGCTTTTATAATTTAGGAAAATTAGCATGCCCCATGCAAGACATCACCCTAAAAATCATTGAAAGTGCTTCCAAACATCAAATCATAAATGAAAAGTGCAAAAATTTCTAGAAAGATTTGCAATGAATACTTTCTTGTCCTAGCACTTCCCCCCCTTGTTGAATTGGTGCTTCAATCTTTGACACTCTTTTTGTGTTGAAAAGTTTCCCAAGGAACCTTCTATTGTCTATCTTGAAATAATGAGGTCCTTGAAAACCTTTCATTATCCAAAAATAAAAAAATTTTACACAACAATTTTTCAAAAATCACCTTAATGCCTATTACAAACAAGCACTATCCCTAAAGACATCAACCAAGTATTTGAATATAGAAAATTGGTTTAACATGTGCCTACCATTGGCTTTTAGGACATTGATATGCTTGAATGACACACATTTGATATTATAGAGTTTTCATCAAATCTTTGATTTTGGATGACTTGGATTCAATAATGAAAAGTTTTCTTGAAAACCTTTCAACTTTCAAACCAAATTGAGAGCACTTCCACTTCAAATGATCTTGAGTTGATGATCACAAGCAAGTAAGACCCCAAAAGGTTTCAAGCTTCAATATATAGTAGGTGGGAAGCTATTTCATTATTGTATGTAGTAATTCTTTAAGATATATATACTTAAATTTTTTTAAATGAAAATCTTGAATAAGATGGATAAGATGTCTACAAAGCTTCATTCAAATTGCTATGTCACCCTACTCTTAGATGAGTTATAATAAAATTAATTTTAGAGCCTACAATAGAGGTGTTCATTTTTTTCTTAGCAATATTTTATTCAAAAGTAATACAAGTTTGTTTTGAGACAGTATTTGGCAATATGTTCCTCCTTTCTTGGTGAATGCAATTACTGAATTGCTACAAAATCTTAGGACAAAATCCCTTTTTTTTAACCCCTAAAGTCCCAAACAATGTTTTTTGGCATTATAGATATTTTGGGTAGCTCACTACAAGTGGTATTTTCAATTTTTTTCTTTGAAATTTTCATTTTGAATTAACCAAAGGGATTATTACTCTTGAAAGGTTCTATTGTGCATGAAAAGTAGTTTAATTCATTCCATTTAGATTAGAGATGCAAAAGGTAGGGTGAGTCTTGTTTTGTTGTGCAAGTGATTTCTTGAAAAAACAAACATACATGATTCATTACGGGACCCAAGTTTTCAATAGAAAAAAGGTCTGCCAATGTAGATTATATGCCAAAACAATCTCAACAATAGTAGTATAGACATGTTTGAAATCCACAAAAAATGAGGTCAAGGAGTAGCTTTAAGACCCAACAATTTTTATAACTTTTGACTACATGGTTAAAAAGTTATTATATGATATGTAGTTTCTTTCCCAACTCCGGCAGCTTGAGTAGATAAGAAAAAATCACTTTTTTCAAAAATAAAAATTTGAAATTAGTTTTCTAGATTTACATATATGTAGAGAGCTTTGAATCATTCCATTTTGATTAATAAGGTGAAAGTTATGAGGAGTTTTAGTTTGTGGGTAGTTATGGATTTTCTACTCTAAAATAAACTTTGAAGTCCTTCATTTAACTCAATTTTCAATATTTTTGGAAATAAAATAAAATCAGAGCATGGAGATTGTTTATTACAACATTACAACCATTGGGATTGGCATTTTTGAATTCCATAACTAAATTCTTAACAATTTAGTATTTGGAATCATTCTCTACTTCTTTCTACTTACTATTTTCTTCTTATATGTTGTACCATTCCAAATGATTTGAATTTTTTCAAGCATGTAGCTAACTTGCCTTGAAGAATGAATCTGAAGACGCACATCCATTTTGGACATTTTTTCATACCAATGTGACCCTGTAAAGAGTAGCTGCCCCATTTTTCTCAGAGACACAAAAAGGATTTTTGTCAATTCAAATGCTAATATCTTGCAATCTACATTGTGAAAAAATCTGAATTTTTGTCATGTTCTCAAACCATATTACTACAAGATCTTGCAGTTACATATGTCCAAAAATGTGTTTTTTCTTTCTAAAATTTGGTTCTTGTACTAGAAATGGTAGTTTGGAAGCGTTTTGGGTGAAAACCTAGTCAAAAACCTTTAGGGGTTAATGTAAACACTTTAGGATGCACAAATATGTCTTCATCCACATTTATTTAGAATGTTTCATCCACTTATACAAATGTAAACAACTTCAAGTTACTCCTCAAAAGATCGTTTTCTACACCACCTAAAATAAATGCCCACCCCAACAATGTTTTTTTAGGCGATTAGTCATCAAATTGCACCAAAATGATGAACCTTATACCATGCCCTTAGAACATAAATAGGAAAATTTTAGAAGAAATCGCCAAAAAACTTCAAATTAAAAAAAAATCTTGGATGAAATCACTAGATTGTGGATGAAAATAGAATTATGTATATGTGATATACATTGGGAAAAAGCCTCCCATTGCATCAATATTGTTGCAGTACTATTGGAATGGTTGAACAATCCAAAATAGAAATTGGACTGTTGCAATACTACAAATAGTATTGCAATAGTACATTTCAATACATTTTTAGTAGATTTGCTGAAAATGTACTACTGCAGTACTATTGCAATTCTATTGCAGTATTGCAATAGTCCAATTTCTATATTGGACTGTTCAACCATTGCAACAATATTGATGCAATAGGGGGTTAGTTTCCTGATGTATGCTAATATGATATTTTCTATCCAATATGTGGATGAATGTTAAAATTTGGAGCACCACTATAACATCTAATATCGCCACTATGGCACTTTCCCAAAAATGAAAAAACAAACCCTGCCCCTGAGGTTCTCTAAAAGGTGTCTTGAACCCTGAGATATTCACCGTCGGTACATGAAATACTCCAATATGAACCCCTGTGGTAGAGGACGCTTCTCGGGCAGGGGCAGTTTCAGGACACCTGTAGTTAGAGGTAGTCAGTCAGACAGGAGTCCACTCATCACAGTCACTCCACTGCAGTGCAGTCCATCGTCGTCAACTGGTCATGAGCGCTTGCGGTCTGCAAGTCTGCAACCCAAAGAGCTCTCAGAGCATGAATTGCAAGCATATCGCCCTCATTACTCTCCTCATAACCCCTCGCCCAGCCTTCATTGAGCTCTTAACCTCAGCAAACACGCTGCATTCACACAGTAGTACGTCTACTGTTTAGACTGAGCTTGCATTCATTCATTTGCAGCTAGCTTACCAGGAATCGCAAGAGCTTTCTTTGAGAGACTGCACACAACGCTTTCTAAGCTGGCTATGGTGGACCAACAACTTGCTTAGGTCTGACCCTGTTTTCAAAGCTGCAAAGTTAGCTGCATTTCTTCTCTCTTTTAGTTTTGGTGGATTATTAGTTGGTTTAATGAGTTTGTAAGCGAGCGTGTCTGTGTTGTGCTCTGACAGCCACAGTCTTCAGAGCTAGGTTATCCTTTTTGCAAGTCTTGGGATGCGGGAATGGCGAAAGGTCCAGTGCAGTCCTTCTTTCTAATTCCCGTTCAACTCTTTGTCGGTTTTAATAGGTTGATTGAGGTAATGGTAAGCTGGGTGGTATGCAGCCAGGATTGAGTAAGTACTACTACATCAATCTTTAGTTGCTGCTGTACTGGCGAAATCTGCGAGTGTACCCCACATTGTCTCTTTCTTCTTTTTGGACCTACATTAGGCTGCAACAGCGGGTGGCATTAGGGCGTGGGACATCTCTGGAGCTGCATTGCGCATCCGGTGGAATTTTTTTCCTGACTCTGAAGGTAGACAGCTCTATTGTTTTTTGTTTTTTTTCCTGACAACCTTCTTGTTGATTTCCTTTTCTGTGAAATTATTATTTGCAGCTCGGAGTTTCCTCCTCTGATGTCTTACCTTCCTTTTTTCTCTTCTTTTTGGATCGTTTGTTGTAACTTGCTGTTAGAACTCCCTATCGTGTTGTCATCTCTCCTGAGCACTGGCTGTTGTGCTGCTTGTTCCAGATTGGTTTCCAAAGATTCAAAGGCTCATTTGAGAGTTGAAGAAAGTGGCTAGTGTTTCACTTGAAGGCCTATTGAAGTAAAAATGGCTGTACATTATTCAGTGCTGCAGCTGTTTCTGATAGCGGGATTGCTTGCAGGTATTCCATGGTTGGCTTTTGATTTGTTATGTTATAGTTAGTGTGAAATTCAAGAATAGATGAGCAATTTGCCTTAGCTCTTTTTTAGGGAATTCATGTTTGAGAAAGCATTGCCTCGGACGGAGCTTGGAGCTGTATTAATTTTATTCGAATTGGCTGATTTTACTGACTGACGAAGAGGAGCTCTGTGAGGGTGCATTTAACACAGCAGAAAGCTTTATTAGAAGAAGCTAAAGCGTGGGCGTTCTATTGAGAATAGGCGCTCTAATAAGAGTCAGGACATTAGGGTGTCACGTATCTTATTACAGGGAGTCGAACGCTATCTCTCAGTAAAATTAACCTTCGCATTTCCAAATGAATAAGTAAAATGATTTCTTTTGTATCAAGAAAACAATGAAAACAATGATGCAAAATAAGTGATTAGCAGTTCTGAGGGGGCAAGGAAATATTGACTGCGCTCCTCCATTTCTTCATGCCGGGATAAAACAAAATCAGAGTTTTTTGGTTTTGCCAATGTCAAGTGATATCAATATTTCGAAAACGTCATCAGCCGAGAAGGAATTTATCACAAACTAAGAGCTCACCTGTTCAGAAACGAAGAATAGATTAGCATGTAAGGTCAACTATATAACATATTCAGACGTTTTTCTGCTATTGCATTCTGTCATGTTTCAGAGTTTATATGCGTGTGGCTAATTTCTGGTTTCTGATTGTAGGTGCATCAACAGAGCCGTTACCAAGGCAGACAGAGGTGAGCAACCTTAATTACTGAATCTGCCTTTCGGGCCATAATTGCTTCTACGTTATTTACTTCGGAATTAAATTGATTAATTGTGGAATAAATCTCCAGTAGTTGTCCAGAATAAATTTAACTGAGATTGAACAAGGAGATTAGACTGAGAGTGTAGAGCTTAATGCAGACGTTTTGGACGGTGTGGTAGGTTCTTTAGCTGAAGCGGAATCGGATGACCCACTGTATCAAAACCGTGAATCTTTCAAGTTCTCTAGTTTTCGAACTCTTTGGTTCGTCAGAACTAGAACTAAACCATGAACTCTGAAATAGTCAGTCCTCGGGTTTTAATTCGTCTTCAAGGCTCTCCACTTGAAATCCAGTTGCAATAGAGTCACTTGGCTCATTAGTACCAATTTGTAGACATTTTAATAATGGGTTAGCTAGAGAATGCCATTCAACTTGGGCAACAGAGGATACTTCCCAATATAGGTACCAATTGACGCACGTGGAACTTGTTGAAAAAGCCATAAGCAATAAACACAACAGACCATCGGAAGGGACCCAACCAATAATGAGCAATGCCGCAGGAACAAACAAACTCAAGATTTCTGTTCATCCTGCCCATTATACAAGTTCTAGTGGTGCTCTTCCCTCACATAAAAATTGCATAGCTGAGGCATTTACGCAATACGTAACATTTGAATGGATGTGCAGAGGTTTCAGGAGCAGGAGGACACCAGCAACTTCTCAATCGAGGTATGAATCTCTTTTTAGAGAGTATGCTCAACTTCTCAAAATCCGTGACATGATCACAACATGAAATTCGTAAATAAAGCCCCAATGATGTTTGGTCGTGGTACTCTCTGTTGACAAGGTTGATATATACATGTTTATATATCTTATATATTACTTGGGATAAGCTTGAGAGGATATATGATTTTCTCAAGGAATTACGTACGATAGCGTTTTCACCCTAAACCAAAGTACCTGAATTCCAAGTTGAACTTAATTTTCATGCACGAGTTCAAGGAGGTTAAAGTGGTCCACTGATGCCTTCTTTACAGTAAGTATAACTGATTGTGAGCCCTTTCGACACTCCCGTGTGCTTACTTCTTCCTACTTTTAACGTTTTTTCGAATGCCCTTGATGTGCGCAGGCCCTTCGTGAAGAATGGGACGCCATAACCAGTGCTCCACTGACGAGCGATGTGGTGAAATTTTCCAACGGAACGGAGCTCCAGCTCTTCCCAAATACGCCAGAGCTCCTCCACAAGCATGCGAATTCGACACGTCGGGTGTTAGGCGACTTCCGGCAGTGCTCACCGTGCACATGCTGTGACCGGTCCAGGCGGTGGTGCCTGCCTACAGTTTGCTGCTACAACATCCGCTGCGGAGTTACGGGCTTGCCCTTTGGATTGTGCTCCTTCATTCCCGTCTCTTGCGCTTGCTTTGGCTGCCGCAGCTGAACCATATATGCATCCCATGCCAACTCTTGAATTGGCTTCGGTAGAGTCGGGAGTCACTGGAGCTTAATCTTGTGAAGAGGGTGATGTTGAATTGGCTTTCATTTTGTAGGTTTCGTATGTAATAAGGAGTGGCATTCGATCTCGAAACTGGGACTGTTTGCTGATTTTAAGTTTTAATTCTTCTAGTTCATGTGCTTCAGCATCTGCTTAGTGCAAGAATACTCTGCCTGGCTCGCCTTTCTGTACATGATATCTGGACTGTAAATTAAATTCTGCAGTTGGATTCAGTTGCTGAGAATGTAGAGTCAAGATCTTCCATCGTGTATATATGTGTATCTGATTTCAGTTCTTTGTTTCCTGTATCTTGCATTGAGCCACGTACTTTTGTCAATTGGTTCATGTTGAGCAATACCAGTACTAGTCCTGAGTTTGCTAATTTCTTGCCAAGACCACGAGAGAGGCCTGTTAAGAAAAGTCATTTCTTCACAGATGTCAACTCCTGCACGAGCGTTGTGCATTTGGGTTACTGATTTTTTTTCTGAGTTCCACTTTGATTCATTAGTGGCGAAAGACAGTCGCCCTCAATTGTATTTCATTTTTAACCGCATCTTGTTCTTTTTTTTAATAGCAATGAATCTCTTCTAGATTTGGTACTCAGTAGTCAAATTCAAAATAAATACTTACAACCAAAAAATTCTTACTCTAGTACACTACAATCACACCAATTGAAGGAAATATCAAATTTGAGAGAAATAAATAACCACACTAGGTAGAAATTAAATTGAGATTTGATGAAGAAATAGTGGGATTATCTTGACCACTCCACTACGTTAATTTATCCCTCTCATGTGTAGAATGTTCTCTTATTGTGCGAATGTACAGTACATTTACAGACTTGCTCTATAGTAGAAGGGATCCAATGCAGACGACAGCAGTACCAGATAATCACCGCATTAGAGACAGGATTCGATTTGCTGTAACTTAGTCTTGGAGGTCACGATTTCTCTGCAATTTTTCCCTGAATGATCAACACTTTTGGATTCCATGGACAGGGACATAGTTCTCTAATATGGTAGGGTGCTCTAAAAGCGACCCTGCTCTAAAAGCGACCTCTAACACTGAGGTATATTTTGCTTTCTTCAATGTACACAATGTGGACAGGAAGGGTCGCTTCTAGTGACAAGTGCATTTCAACTTCAAAAGTTTGTAACGAATTTCACGAAGGTTCAAAAACTATGAAACAACTTGACTTAGATGCGCATTCTCTTTTTCTTCCTATGAAATTTACAGAATTATTTTTCCAGGAGTTTCGTTAACCTACATATGTCCGTGCAATTCAACCAGGATTACCTTCGGATTAATATTAAGAAGCTCACAGTGCTGCAAAGGTTGCTTTAAGAGCAGATTACCTTATTGCCTTTGTAGTGTGACTAGTGTCCTGCCCTGTTCTGTGTCAATCAGTTCGATCATTGGATGGTGAAAGATCACGGAGGAGCAGCAAAAGGACTGACATTTTATTTTTGTTTAATAATAATATTGACCTAAATTAAAGTATATTGTTATGAGTGAGTGGATGTACATTGTTTTTTTACGATTAAGTTATGACATGGAGACAGCAGACAATTTTTGTTATCGATCAGATCTTATTTTGTTATATTAGTAGTATTTTCATCTGATAATTGCAATCAATACATGTGTACTATCATTTTATGAATTCACCACCTTTTTTTGGGTCACAAAACACCCAAAACTACCATTTCTATTGCAAAGAGCAAGAAAGTTTAAAGCTTGTTTTTTCCACATATCTAACCATTGGATCTTGCACTAGACTAGTGTAAGAATGTGTGGAAGAAATTTCAAAAACTTTGGTTGCATAGATTGCATGACATTTGTGTTTAACCCCTAAGTGCTCCAACATCCATTATCTGAATGATGAACAAATTGAAACTCAAGTTTCATCCTCCTTACTATTTGGATAAAACTTATTCTAACTTGTGGAGATACAATATTAAGTTGTTGTCATATCTAGAGGTTGGATTTGGTGTTATTAGAGTACATATTTTTCTAAAATTACTAGTGTAGAAGTATGTCAAGTGGTTGATGAAGCCTAAATTGCATTGACCTTAGTTCAAAATTGGATTTGCCAAAATGAGGCCATAGGTTTTAGGAACACAAACATTTCAAAAATCACCATGTGAAGAGAACCTCATTTCAAATCCATTCCAAGAAATTTTACTCAGAAAAAGATAATATTTTGCTTGTATTCAAATTTAGAAGGAATTTTGGAATTTCTCTTTCAAAATTAAAAAAATATTAGTGATAGCATTGGTGAATCTAACTGTACAAATAAAATCTTAAATTCACAGCCTACAACTTTTATTTGTATACCAATTCCAAAATATGCTTTCAAATAGCACTTTACAATGATTTTTCTCATATTGTCAATTTTGGAGATGACTCAGGTCATTTAGGAGTTATAGAGAAGGAAAAGAAAATTTAGTACCTTGTATGACTAGGTTATTTGATTTTGAACCTTCTTGAATTAATTTTTTTGCACTATAGAGTTTGAATTTAAAAAAGTATCAAGAAGTATTGAGTTGAGAGTCTAGGAATTTTTTATTAAGAAAATAAAAATTAATTTTCATTCTTAAAAAAATTGTTAAGTAGAAGTAGGCATAAGATAGAAGGAAAAACTAAATTGTTAATATCTTTAAGATGGGATTGAAATACACTACTTCCAAGATTGAAAGTGATCTAGCGATCAAACGAAAAAGGCCATATTTGTTAAATTGAGACAAAATGTACATTTTGAGACTTCAACCATGCTATTGGAGACCTCCATTCTAATGAATCAAAGATTTATGAACAAATAAACCTTTGAAGTGTCAAACTTACATACATGTATAAATATGTTAAAGTCTCAATTTACCAAATTTCCTCAATATTGAACACATATTATCATCTAAATGGAGAGTCAAGGATAATATTAGACTACAAATTGTCTCATTTTCATGAATATGGCCTTTTAAACCTCATGAAATTTTTATGAAGAAAAATTATAAAAATTGAGTTAAAAATTAATTTTGTTCAATTATTTTCTCAAGTTGCTATAATTGCCCACAAAACAAGATGCTCCATAACTTTCACATCATTGGTTCAAATGGAATGAATCAAGAAGCTTTCTACATAGACAAAAATATGATCTATAAGAAAAAAAGTATTTTTATTTTAAGTTTTTGTGGATTTCTTTTTGCTACCCAATGAGGTGTAAATTGTCCTTAGGATGGCATAAATTTTTTTTCTTAGGAACCAATTGAAATAAAAATTATATTTCCAAAAAGTTAATGTATTTTTATATCTTAAGAAAAAGTATAAGAAAATCTTGATGAATATAGAAACTATATGATCTTGCCCCAAATCCATTTTGTCCCCTAGAGGAAATTCATTCCTTTAGGCATTAATTTATTCTTTGATACAAAGGGAAAAAATATCATTGCAAGAGAGAGTCATGCATTAGATTTTGGAGATATGTATAGTAACTAAAGGTCCAATAAGCTTACAAATTGCCTATCCTACCATTCAAATTTTTTTTGCATAGTATAGAAAAGAATTGGAATTTTTCATCTTGCATAATTAATACTCAATTCTTATATAGGGGAGGCAACCCATTTCTAAACACTCCCCCATTATAGTAGAGTAAGGTGTAGTAATTTCAATTAGGAGGTGATTAATATGATCAATGCTAGCACAGTTCCTGACGCAGTTGTGGTGCATTATGATTGGCTATAACACTCTCAATGTTGAAACCAACCCTTGGTGAGAAATAGGAAGGTATGTAAGAACAATATGGGATCAAACAAAATCTTTAGCTGAAAATTCATAGTAATTTTGTTTTGAGAAATAAAAATCTGAAAATTATGTAAATCTTACAAACTATATTTCTGCACATGGGAAAATTTTCCTTTATTAAAAACTCCCTCACAAATACATGTATTTGCTTATTTAAGTGGTTGGAAATGGGTTGCTTCCCCTAATCCCAACCAAGCACACCAAATTTCAGTTTCAAAAAAGCAAAATTCCATTTTTGGTGAATTTTTAAGGTCAGTTTTAATGATTTAATATAATTTTTAATTTAAAAAATGGTAATGAGTTTTTTTTATTCAATTGTATAGATATGTAGGGAACATCTATATGCAAATCTTACATATTAAAAAACACCCCATTAAGTAACAAAAATATAATCTAGGAAGAATTCAATAAGAGCTATCATATGACCATACTTTGTAAAATA
Source organism: Straminergon stramineum (assembly GCA_963920665.1). Taxonomy (NCBI): domain Eukaryota; kingdom Viridiplantae; phylum Streptophyta; class Bryopsida; order Hypnales; family Calliergonaceae; genus Straminergon; species Straminergon stramineum. Next base: position 20,702,506 of record OY987265.1, on the reverse strand, counting down.
GATATCTTTATATTCTAACTAGATTTTGCTCACATTGCTCACATTGTAACTAGTTTTGTACACTTGAGCATGATTGTACAATTACCTTGCCAAAATATAATAACAATAAAAAAATATCTATTTTTCAAATTTAGGGCATTGTCAACCCAACATTTGAATGAAATCTCTTTACAAAGGGAATTGTGAATTTTTTTTGGAGATGTTGGTTGAAAAAAATATGCCTTTATGGATGTTTCCTACATAACTCCAATCGAATTATAAAAGAATTCATCACCAATGTTTTTTAGTGAATTATCATATGAAACCATGAAAACCCCCACCATAAATGGAGTTTTGTTTCTTTGAAACCGAAATTTGGTATACTTGATTGGGATTGCTTAAGAATTGAAAGTTAATTATGCAAGACAAAAATATCAATTGTACTCTATTATGCAAGATTCTTTGAATGGCACAATAAGCAGTTTGTAAGTTTATTAGACCTTACTGTACATTACTGTACATTCATGTTGGGATGTCCTTCCTTTGTTTTGAGACTTTGAGAGCATGATTAAAGAAGATCCGAATAATTAACTCTCTCTGGTCACAAGAAGCAAGACTGATGTGGTGAAGTTTGACCATGCTCGTAGGCTCCGTCCTCACAGAATTGAGGTAATATATGAAGTTATATGCCTGGAAATGTGAAAATCCAACCTTGTTATGGAAATAATGTCCTTTGCCTCTTCAGTACCTTGACAAGTTGAAAGTTCTCATCGCAAGTCTCTATTTTCAAATTACCTAGTCTGCTATGCTATGAATCATGAAAATTCAAACATTGGAGGTGAAGCTCTGTGTCGATATGTTTCATTTGATCAGCTAACCATTTTTGAGATTTAACACTATTAATCTTCAAAGAGATGTCTCTCGCCACTAATACGTTCTTACCTTATAAATTTGCGGCATTATAGATTGTTTCTATTCACCACCATGGTCGGACTGGTACTGCACCGATACTATTGAATAGATATTTCGTTAAAAGGGCGGTATTCATACTCCATTTTTCCAGTCATTTTGTAAGACTGGTATAGATTTCAGAATGCACGGTGTAAACCGAGAAGTGCCAAGTTGAGGAATACCGCCATTTTAACGAAATATCCGTTGTTAGCAGTGTTTTTGCAACAAATCAGCAAGTATTGTCAAAAGACTAACGTGTATGTTAAGATTCGAATCTGAGTCTAATGTGATGTTTTTCAAATGGTTTTCCATCTTGAAGGACAGAGTCCACGAGATTGGATTGGTTCCTGCTGCTTCTGTGCCGTCTCCATTTAAATCGAAACTGGTTTCACAGGAACAGAAGTGAATAGATCTCCATAACTGCCTCACAATTGGGTGGGAGTTACCTCTCAAAGCAACGGTATCGATGCAAGTACATCAGGTACTGCAAACATCCTACATAAAAGAGTGCAAGTTAACAAATGCTACAACACTAACGACTGAATGTTTAAGAAAATTCTGCAAAGCAGAAATCGGCATTTGTGAGCAGATTTGTCTGCAAAACTAGCAAATGACCACAGGTTATCAGATTACGTCAAAACTGCTTACTCATTTCTCTTTACTTCAACTGACCACGGCCACATACAAACTTGCATTACATCGTGGACTTCGCACACTAATGAACGGTAACAGTCTACTGAAAACCAACTCTTTCTGATCTGGAGGGGGCTTCAGTGAGGTCGATGACTTCGTCATTTGAACCAACTCGTCACTTTCCAGCTCCATTGACCTCCCCATCAGCGGTCGATTCTTAGAATTGCAGCATTCTTTGCTTCTGCAACTCAGGGATGTACGTAGCATCTACACTCTTAACTAAAAAACTCGTCTGCTCAAAGGCTGCTACCTGCTGAGCAAAGGTTACGCATATCAAAGATAAACTAGTATACTAGACACACTTAAACAAACAATTCCTTCCCCTGCTGCTGGAATTGTAAAAGCATTCGCAAGCCAGCTTGAATGAGGAGGTTGCAATAACGTTTCCCTTGTTAGTCGGACGACCGCATCCGGGCTGCTGCAAGAGCAGCCTCAGTGTAAGAGTCCATTTGCTAAAGACTTGATGAGTACGCGAACATTGCTTGGTAAAGATTCCGGGTCTCCTGGTGATCTGCTCTCCAGAGTGATCGTGCAATTTCCAGTTCAGTTCCTCTACAGCGAAAGAGGACCCGCGGCCTTGGTGAGGGCGGGAACCATATTGCCAGGTAGGGATGACATGCTAAACGCCTTCGCATAAACACTCGCAGAAGTCGCCTTCGCGCCGGACCCAACGAAGTAAGCGCCCTTCGTGAAAACGTCGCCGCTCGAAGCCCAGTTCCAATTCTGCCAACCACCGAACATCGGACCGTTGTCGTTGATGCGCTTCGTCACTTCTTTGCTGCCACTCGGACTGAAGTAGTTGCCCTCAGAAAGAATGGTCGGGTCCTCGCTGCCACCGATCGCGTAAATGCCCCACCCCGAAGAGTAGTCGTTGTTCAGCACGTGGAACACGCCGAAGCGGCACCGCGGCAAGCGCTGGACCAAGCCCGGCCCGAACTTGTTGAACGCCACCGTCACCTTCATGTTCCGGGCCAGGGTATCGCTGGGGGCTTCGCCGAACAACATCGTCTTGTCGTGCTGCTCGTAGAAGTTGTTCGAAACAGTCACCATCGTCGACCCGCGAGTCACGTCCAGCAGTCCGTCGGTGGCCCTGGCCAGGTAGCAATGGTCGACCCACACGTCGTGCGAGCCCCAAATGTGCAAGCCGTCGCCGTCCGTCACGACGCGCTTTACCAGCTGCGTAGGGGACGCCCGGATGGTGCTCGGTCCCGATGGCTTGATGTCGTGTATGTACAGCCCGTGTACGATGACGTTGTTGGTATTCTGAATGGTGATTTGCGAGCCGCCCGTGATGTGCACTTGGGCGCCCCGCCCGTCAAGTGTCTTGAACGCGGTCACCCAGAGTTCGCCCTTCAATTGGATGTTCATGCTGTTGGCGAAGATGATCCAGAGCGGTCCGTTGCGCGTGACGCCATAGCGCAGAGTTCCTGGCTGGGGGTTGGTGAGGTCGTCCCCGTTGTTGGTGACGGTATAGATTGGTCCGTTCTTTCCGCCGATGGCATTTCTTCCGAATCCGATGGCGCAGGAGGCTAGCGCTTGGCGATGACTTTTCCAGTTGGGGTCGCAGCGCCAGCAGTCGTCGATGGGGTTTCCAGTGCCGCAACCGCCCATGGCTTTGGCGAGCGGCGCGAGTATGTCGTCGGCACTGGTGGCGTTCATCACGGCGGCGGCGGACAGGCTCAGTCCCCTGCAATTCAGCACCAATGCAATTAGCTACAAATTCAATCAAGCTACAGGCAAATTCAAAATTTTTCAGGAACAGAGGAACAGAGGTTCACTTTGGATAAAATAAAACTTTTCATTATTCCTTCCAATGTCATCAACAGAGTAATTTGGTATCCCACTGTACTACTCGGCATTGGAGCCGCAGACTCAGCGGCGAAGCCATGTCTGAGCAGTGATTACTCCAATAACAACTGAATCTACAGCTGCAAGAAGTACGCTGCCGGAGAAAGCCTAAACTGAAACTGGTGCAATAGATCGGGTTACATACTCATCGTTGGCGCGGTACACCGTGTCAGCACCGGACGTGTCGAAGAAGACCTGGTCATTCTCGTACTCAGCTTGCGTATGCACCTTTGGATTCGGTGTGTACGCCGTGCCATCGGCGAAGCTGGCAGCAGTGTCCAGAACGGTCTCCGGGGAATCTACGAAAGTGTCGAACGGGAGCTCGGTGTCCGTGGAAGCGAAAGTATTACCGTCGTAGTTGTAAGTGCTTGCGTCAGCTGTCGGCGTGGGAACCGTGTCTTGGGTAGTGAAAGACTCCTGCGTGGCGTCGAATTCCCAAGGGGCGCCGTGGCTGGCGAAGCTGGGCTCATTGTCCGCTTGTGTTACAGGGACGTACTCTTGAGTGTCGTAGTCGCCGGGCACGGACCTCGCGTGGAGTGACGTCCATTGCGACGCCAGCACCACCAGCACCAGCAAGTTCACGACTGTTGCGGTCGCCATTGTGAATGCCACCCTTGAGATTGAATCCTTTCCTTTCCTAATTTCAGTGCAGCTGAACCTGCAAAGGGATCCAACATTGTCACTTAGTTCAAGGTTGAATTCGAGACGACGGCAATTGCTCCAAGAGCTACAGAAGCTAAGAATGAAAAATGTCATTGTAAGAAAACCATGCGAACACAGACATTCACTATTCCTCAATGCAAAGGATACATCTCACCCATCTGTTCGAGTGAATACGAAACCAACTTACACATAATCACTCAAACCTGCTTCGACACTCAAGGGGAACTGATTCTCAGGATTCTCAGAATTCAGAAGGACTCTTAGACTTGATGAATTCAGATCTCAATGGAATTGTAAAATTGAATCCAGGATGCACATCAAATGAATTGAGATGCGCTGAGATTAATGAGGAGCGTAGATACCTGGGTTGAGGGACGAGCTTCAGTACTTGCGAGCCCTTCCAGTGGCAGCCTCTTAAATAATAATGTGAACCCTCCTCTGCTCAACTCCAAAATCTGAAATTCAGTGTATGTAGCGTTGCTACATGGATTCTGAGGATGTGCATATATTGATGCGGAAGAATTTCCCAAAGTCAACTTCAAGATTGGACTTCGGAACAGAGAGAGACAGGAACCGGTGACTGTGAATGTACGCAGTGGGCGAACTTGTTTTATAGTGCTCACTGGTCAACCATCTGGGTTTCTAGTTTCTACTCCCACTAACTGATCATGAGATTAGCAGGGAGGCGGAGCGAACTTTCTAATTCCGGATCCGGCATTAGTGCTACGGGTTACTGTTCAATCGGGTTGCAGCGCGGAGCTTGATTGCAAGTTCTGTTCTGCTTTTCGGGGATTCCACTTGGGTATCCCCTGCTTGTCAACTTTTACTCTTCAACAAAATTACGATCTCATTGGGAATCAATCCTTACTTGGGGAGGGTCAATTCAAAGCGCTTGCCTGATTTGTGGAATCTTCACTTCTTCTGTTCCCCAAAAGGAATAAAAGCTCTTGCTTGATTTCAGTTGACGAATTCGCAGAGATCCATTTTAAGGTTTTAATTTTCGGTGCTTACCGTCACCGAGTTCTGAGCTTGTAAAACAAAATGGACATTTATTTCATTGATGGTATTAATTTTTTTGGAAATTAGACGAAATGCTAATGCAGTCAATCATTAGTAGCCACGAAGGCTACTTTTTTTTAATTTACTTTCTTTGATACTAATGTGTTATATGGGTGATAATTGCGTGATATTTGGGTCATACTTAAGGTTATATTAGGATTGATTTTGGCCATAGGCCATATCGGGATTTGAGTAAATTTCACATTGGTCTTTAACCCTTAAATGTTGACACGGACGTTTTGTGTCTAATGGATGACAAGGAATTCTTTTGAGTAGGATAGAAGTGCAACTATTCATCCTTGGAGTTAGGGGTGGAAAGGGAAGATCTTTTACAATAGTTTGACCTCCAATGGATAATTTTGTTTTTTTTAAAGTACATGATGTCACACGGTTCCAAAAGAGATGATTTCCACAGTCACTAGTCCGTCCTTTAAGGGTTAATCCTTAAGCGCTTTGATGTCCATTTTTTGAACGATGAATAGATTTAAATCCAAGTTTCATCCTCTTTACTACTTGGATGAAAGTTATCCTAATTTGTGGTGATACTTTGTCATGTTCTTGTCCTTTTTAATGTTTGGATTTGGTGTTCCTAGAATACATCTTTTTTTAAAATTACAAATGTGCAAGTATATCAAGTTGTTGACCATGTCATGCCCCTATCTCCTTGGGGTGCTTGAAGTGCCTTAGTGAGCAAGGGGGACCTTGGGGTGACTTCCCAAGCCTTGCACTAGGCTAAGAAAGGAGAAATAAGAGACTCTCGTGCAAACAGGGCACATTAACGCCTTGGTTATGAAGGGCATAGTGTCATGTCATACATTCTTGGAAAGCTCTTAAGAATACGCTTCTAACCGTCCAAAAGACACGTGATTTTGACTAGTAGGCTAGAAGTTATGGCCGTTCAAAGTTCGGGGTGTCCCGATGGCGCTGGGACACTCAAAGCCTAGGTGTGAGGGGTTCTTAAGGAATCACTCAACAAAGCATGGCATGTAGCATATCATTGGAAAGCTACAAAGACAAGGAACCTAGAATGACAAGCATTACGAGGTTATAAGCCATGAACCAAATGTTATTGCCAAGAGAAGGGCCGTGGTGAAGGCGTGACGCCACTCCCGATGAACCCGAATCCTTGGAGGGCCATAACTTTGTGAGAACTTGTCCAAATGGGACAAGTGAGCAGTCCATCTTCATCTACTCGTCGCGTAGATATTCAAAATGGGCTTGCATGTAGAATTTGAAGCTCTAATGACAAAGTTACGCCGTTTGGAAGTCTAGGAGTCCAAATGGAGTGGGAACTTAGGGATTTCGGTTGGAAAGGGGTGGTCTTCCAAAACCCAAGGGGGGTTGGGAAGTCCCTTTGATTCACAAGGAGGGGGGGAGGGGCTATCGAAGACTACAAAGAGTACTATAGGAGGGGTTGGTCTCCTTCTTCCCTCCTACTTGGAGCCTTGGTAAGTCTCGGCGATTCATGGGTGGTGATGTAACTTCACCACCGGCTTCAAGGCTCCTTGTAACACGTGTATATGTCCTGAGGCACCGGTTGGTTGGAGTCCCACTCCTTGTTAGGCCTTTGGTAATGTATCCTGAGTTGTGAGTCTCGATTAGTGTTGGTGTGAAAGTAGCAAATGCACAATGGGCCTAATATGAAGTGGGGTGACAACCAAGGGCGGTTAGGACTGTGGTGAGTAGTGCCACCATGAGTCCTACTACAGTAAGATGGAAGTTCCGCCCCATGTCACCAAGTGACATGCTAAGTGCCACGAGTGGGATGTGTGCTAGAAGTCCCGAGCAGCAGGACTTAACAATGTGAGTTGGAAATGGCAACTAATGTTGTGAGTGCATGGCATGTGTAGTGCTAGTTCGTTGGGCCTAAGTGATACTGGTATTGGAACGTGGTGAACCCTAAAAGTTGTGAAGGGCTCTTGAAGTCTGGTTGGAGTTATAAGGTGTTACAAAGACCGTGATAGATTAAGCCAAAATTGCATTGATTTTAGCTCAAAATTGGATTTGCTAAAATGAGGTCATACATTTGAAGAACACAAAAGTTTCAAGAAACCACCATGTTAAGAGAATGTCATTTCAAATGCATTCCAACAAATTTTACTCCGAAAAAATGATATTATTTTGCTTGTAATTGAATTTTGAAGGAATTTTGAAATTTCCCTTTCAAAATTTATTAAAAGAAAATTGATCGTAGCATTGGTGAATCTAACCATATGGATGGAATCTACAACTCAAAATTTAAAAATTTCATTTGTATATCAAGTCCAAAATATTCTTCCAAATAACAATTTATAATGATTTTTCTGAAATCATCAATTCTAGAAAAGACTCTAAATGTTGAAGGGTTCATGTTCATTCTTTTTTCGACATTGGTATGGCAGTGGACCCTGCTTGCAAAATCCCTAGCAGTAAGTTGAAAGTAACTTTTGCACAATAGGGTCATTGCAAGAAACACCATGCATTTTCTGTGGCATTTTCCACAATACTACTGTTTTTTTTGGGAGTACTTTATAATTAGAAACACAATTTTTTAAAATTAGAAAAAATATTTTTTAACTATAATCCTTCAAGATGAAGCTACTCTATGAAGGAAAATCATAGAAAAATTCTCTAGGTAGGAGAACTAGAAAAGTTCAAAATCTCATGAAAATGGGCATTTTCACATTTTAATTTGTAAAAAATAGGAAAATAAATGAAAAAATAAATGAAAAATTTGCCATTGGGGAAGAGTTATTGAAGATGAGATTTCACCAAAAGAATAATCTTAGAACCATCTTCAATGTTCAAAAATTGCGTGCAATGGGAGTGTTGTTTGCACTCATGTGGAGGATAGAAAATAATGGATTTTCAAATTTCCTTTGGTAGATACATGCTTTCCTACTATACAAATAGACCATGAAAGTTTCAACTCTAGATCATAAAATTTGGGGACTCCTAATGTAGTAAAACCCCCTAAACTGCACTTTGTGACAAATTAACAAAAATGATTTTTAAATACAAAATGATTTTTTTAATTTCTAAAAAATAAGGGATCTGATTACCATCAAGTTAGACATGTTCCATAAAAAATTCATGTTCATAGGACTTGTGCTTCAAAAGTTATAGCAGATAACAAATGCGTCACTTTTATTGTGACAGAAAATAGGATTGGTGTTTCTTGCAATGACCCAATAATTGGTAGTGTTTTATGCAACAATAATTGACAATGTTTTTGGTAGATCTGGAGTTCTAGACCACTATTTTTCCTTCACTAATCCACAACATTTTAACATAATGTTTTGAATTGGGCAATTTGTAACTCGTATAATTTAAAACCCATGTGGAAAATAATCTCATAAGTAATCATTGTCAAGAGAAACTTGGCATGGAAGAGAAATAAGTAAGGTGAGTTCATTGTCAAAAAAATATCTCATAACTTTGCTATTCAAAAAATTTCAAAGTACTAAAATCTGGAATTTTTCATATTTTCAAAAAAAAATTGGTCTTCTAAGATCCATAAATTTTGGAATTATACACAAATCAATTGAAGTCTTTGAATTTTTTTGGAAATTTGTAAAATGAAAAATGAATATTTGATTTTGAGCCAATATTGCCAACTAATTTATATACGTAGTGTAAATATTCTTACTACAATGCTAGTGTAGAATGATCCCATTGCCTTCTTTTTCAAGAGTTATATGAGATCCTTGGGACTTTAACATATGAAGGTCGTAATATTCCAAAGTTCTTTGGTAGGGCATTAAACATAATATATTATTTGAAATTTTTTGCCATTAGTCTTCTTGCTACTCATCCCTAAAGAAGTACTATAACTCCCTTGGCTCATGTGCTACACTATGTTATATTTTAATAAGTGGACCCTACCTACATTTGAAATGTTCAATCTTTGATTGCCCTTTGCATTTGTAGGGTTGTCAATATAATATCCCTTCAATTTTATTTTCAAGCCTGCAATAGACAAAGAAGGATTATACAAATAAAAATATGAAAATGAAGAATTTCATTAAAAACCACACATATAGAATAAAACTAGCTTGAAATCAAATAAACCAATAAAATGTGTTTGAAACTAGCTTCAAACAAAACAAATATACTAGTGAAGCCTATAGAATATATCAGAATGTAGGTTCCCCTAATTTATCATGATCAATTTGAGTACATGTCCAACTCAATTATTTTGTTGTGTTTCATGACACTCCAAATATCAAATATGCCTTACAAATCTATAGCTTCATTTTCTTCCACAAAAGATGCCTTTATAAATGCATCCAATGTTCTAAGCTTCATTCTTCTTCTTGATTCATTCTCCACCTAATTTTGTTTTGAAAAAACACACTTACATAGGATTATATGGTTGTGTCATTAGATGGATAGTGCTTTCATTATAAGAAATCAATTTTTTTTGTTGTGCAAATTTATGTGACATCCACCTATTTTTATGTTAACAATAATGCCAAATGTAACATGGAAACATGAAAACATGAAAACATTACATTTGACATTAGTATTAACATAAAAATAGGTGAACGTCACCTATAACTAGGTCACAAAAAAATATGGAGTTCGTATAGTGTTTAGACAAAATAGTCTTATATCATTGAAATTTGAAAGTAGACTTATCAATTTGAAACCTTGAGTTTAAATTATTTATGACTATCAAAATGTATTCTTTACCAATCCTTTGCCAATCTTGTAAACTTCATCACTTAAAGAAGTAGGTTCCACATCATTACGCACGATATGGTTATGCAAGGTCACATTATTTTTCACCCCTTGTAATTGCAAAGTCCATTTATTTTTTTGCCCTTCATTTGAAGAGCATTCATTTTCTCCCCCCTTCAATTAGTGTCTTTTTGCAATAGTAAGGACATTGCAAAATTCAAAATATAACATAGGTGCTATTTAATATAATATAATATAATATTGTTTATAAATTGGTTTTCGTATGAGTATCAGTGAGTTTTTGACAAATAGATTCTATATTTGATTGCAATCAGCTCTAAGTGAACGATGAGAGAACAATCAAACCGTGTGTCACGGACTCAAATTTTGCGTTTGCACTATTTCTAGAAAGTTGGATGGTCATGAATCATGAGGGAAGCTCTTTCACTTGCTGCTTCTGCTCATCAGGTTCCCCCCGACGATCTCGCCAACTTACTTGATTTGGAATGGCGACTCCAAAGGGCGGCAACCCACCGACTCCATTCCACAGCACTTGACCTGGTTTCAAAGAGCATTTTTCAAACATAAATACGATAGATCCCCTATCTGGTTTCTACTCAGTTTAACCCCTCAATGCTAGGTCTAAATACAGTGAAAATCGCTCTAGTGATAAGTTGAAGGATAAGGGCGGTAAAATTTGGCAACATGTCATAGCAAACATCTATCAGGGATGCTGGTTATTTGGCTATAATCAGTGCTTTTGGTTTGGAATAGGCCAAATGACTTTGGCTTTTCTTTTACTGCCTGCCTCAGATTTCAGCCAGACTTGGTAATTTTAGTATTCAGTTTTTGCAACATGACAGTTGCAAGGCCGTATACAACTGCCTCCCACGATCCGCAAATTATGGTAGGCCGCGAAACACCCCGACTCCTCGCCTTCCACACTACTGCTAATTATAATGAATGCCCAAACCGCGATATTGGTTCATACACCAGAAACGGAATCTCAAGGTGCCACAGAAATCACTCAACCACGATGCAAGCATCTGCAAGTGATAGGCCATATTAACTTAGCCGAATGTTTGCGGACCTTATAAGCAGCATGTCCACGGGCAAGCACGGTGTGCACTGATAACTTAATCAAGGCACAAATCATGGAGGGCTTCACTGCACCGAAAAACCCATTCAACCAATCTCGCTCTGCACAATAATATCTCTGTCTCCTCATTTGTATCCCCAAACCAAAATAAGGTAAATCCAATAACAGTATCTATTCATGTCCACAGGGTCCCACCTGCCAAAGTTCCGAAAACATACTTCGATCTTCTTCCGCACTGATGAGACAGTAAGACTACGTACACGAATTAGGCTAATTTGCCTGCCCTCTTGAGCTGCTTCTCAGCTCTCGGCACTTTGCTTGCTCCCCTGTTCTAATGCTGAGACGTGGGTAGCAGTCAGTCGTAATCTCGCAGTACAATCCAACGATATCAGCCAGAGAGTGATTATCGACTACTCGATCAAGTGACGGCGTGGTGGTAACAGCGGCCGACGGGAATTTTACACTGACTTAGTGGAATGATCTTTAACTTGGTTGAAAATTTGCACCTCAAGGTGTTCAAGCTTCTTCACAGGGCCACAATTTTTACATGCTACATATTTTTGACAATGTAACCGCAGACTCATTCTCTGAAGAAAAGTCTCATATTCGAAACTTTTTGCAAATTTTAATGTGCGAAAGTGTGACGTTCAGGAGTGCTATGATGGGTTTTTAGTTGCCCATTTGAAACCATAGAGCTCTGAAAACTAGTAGAGGCGTACACCTGAGATTCCTGATGAGTGTCAAACCGTTCCAGTTCCAAATGGGCGTCTCAGACTGCTCCCGTTAAGTTGCTGCCAGTGTCCTTTTTCTGTATTCGGCGAAGCTCTGAATTTTATGCCAGTGGAACGAATCTGACCATGATGGTGAAAATCTCTAGTCCGTTTGTACACATGATCATCCCAATTTGCATGACATGAAGCTGGAATCAGTGCTGGGTGTCAACCAGAGGAGTTTCTTGAAGTTTACGATACTGAGATCATGGAAGTGCTGGGATTGACTCCAGAGTTCAACTATTTAGGGAAGGGTGTCTCAATTAAGGCACAACGAATCCGCCGTGAACGAGTCTGTTGTATTAATGACAGCGAATTTTCCTCCAGATTGGGCAAAACAGTCTACTAATTGGGGGACGATGATACCACGATGGGCGTCACGTTAGTTACAGTGGGCGGACTGCTTTAAGCCGTGACTCATCAATGCATCAATCTAATTCTCAGGTGAAATTGCAAGCTTCTTTACCAAGATAAAACTGAACCCAGTAGCAAGAGTGTGCTTTCATCTGAAGATAAGAGAACCAGCGAACTGAGAGGAATAATAGCAACAAATTCCAACTTTCTCAATTGACTAGAAAGCGCTATTCAACTCTGGCCACTTAGTTTCCGCATTGGTGCTGACTTCAATCATCAGATTAAAATCTTCAACCGACTGACTGTCCAATACCCCAGGTAAAAAGTTACAAGTTGCAAACAGTTTCCATTCCAATGCAACCAGCAGATAACTGCAACATGAATTTCATACCCTTACTCAAAAACAGCGCGTCACATTTGCAAGTTGGAAGCCACCAGTTGAAAGGTGAAAGTCGAGGATTGGAGCATAAGCAGGTGGTTTGCAGAGGATTTTCAGTAATAACCGTATCCAATACTTGTATTGCGCGAGCGGATGCATATCTTCTCTGCTGCTCAAATGCAGGGGTAATGTATGACTGCGTACCAGAAACAAAATTCTCACTACACTCCTGGTACCACATACTCGCCGAAGAGGAAGAAAATATGACAAATCAACCCGACAACACATTTCCATACAGCAAGCCGTCCCAATCGTAAGTATGAACATAACAAATTCATAAATTACTTGTGAAATCTCTCTAGAAAAGACAGCCTCTGAGCAATGGCGCCCAATAACAGAAATTCATAAACTCAACCCTAAGCAAAAAGAAGATGATACAGCAACCTGACATCCACGTACAAAGCATCCATTTGTCAACAGTCAGTCCCTTACAACAACTTCAAATGTTTTTAAAATTGGCCATAGCCAGATAAAAACCGTACAATGTCGGAATCCACTTCCAATGCGACACCGGCATACACCTCCAAGACAATCCCACAACTCACAAGCACTTGTGAAATGTGGGCATTACGATTCTAGACGAACAAACTAAACCAACTCAGTCTGCATAATTGGGGAGGGGGCTTCAGTGAGGTCGATGACTTCGTCCAACCAACTCTTCACTCTCCAGCTCCACTTGACCTCCCCAGCAGAGGTCGATTCTCAGAATTGCATCATTCTTCGTTTCAGCAACTCCATCGTATCTCACCTTCGGAACTCTCCACTAAACCAACTCGTCTCACCAGAAGCAACAGACTAGTTTCAATCAACTGCACTCTGGCCGAGGTTGCACATAGGCAAAACAACTAATCTACAACTAAAAGGTGCACAACTCTTCACTCAATCAGAGCTGCAGAAATTTAAAAAGCATTCTCAGACTTGACTGAGGAGGTTGCTCATACTCTCTTTGCTGGACGTATACATCCGGGATGCCCCGAGCGTAGCCTCAGACTGTGAGTCCATTTCCCCCGGATATAATGGGTATTTCCGCTAGACGCTTCATGACTCCAGGAATCCACCGTCCAATTTTCTTCTACAGCGACAGAGGACCCGCGGCCTTGGTGAGGGAGGGAACCATATTGCCAGGTAGGGATGACATGCTAAACGCCTTCGCATAAACACTCGCAGAAGTCGCCTTCGCGCCGGACCCAACGAAGTAAGCGCCCTTCGTGAAAACGTCGCCGCTCGAAGCCCAGTTCCAATTCTGCCAACCACCGAACATCGGACCGTTGTCGTTGATGCGCTTCGTCACTTCTTTGCTGCCACTCGGACTGAAGTAGTTGCCCTCAGAAAGAATGGTCGGGTCCTCGCTGCCACCGATCGCGTAAATGCCCCACCCCGAAGAGTAGTCGTTGTTCAGCACGTGGAACACGCCGAAGCGGCACCGCGGCAAGCGCTGGACCAAGCCCGGCCCGAACTTGTTGAACGCCACCGTCACCTTCATGTTCCGGGCCAGGGTATCGCTGGGGGCTTCGCCGAACAACATCGTCTTGTCGTGCTGCTCGTAGAAGTTGTTCGAAACAGTCACCATCGTCGACCCGCGAGTCACGTCCAGCAGTCCGTCGGTGGCCCTGGCCAGGTAGCAATGGTCGACCCACACGTCGTGCGAGCCCCAAATGTGCAAGCCGTCGCCGTCCGTCACGACGCGCTTTACCAGCTGCGTAGGGGACGCCCGGATGGTGCTCGGTCCCGATGGCTTGATGTCGTGTATGTACAGCCCGTGTACGATGACGTTGTTGGTATTCTGAATGGTGATTTGCGAGCCGCCCGTGATGTGCACTTGGGCGCCCCGCCCGTCAAGTGTCTTGAACGCGGTCACCCAGAGTTCGCCCTTCAATTGGATGTTCATGCTGTTGGCGAAGATGATCCAGAGCGGTCCGTTGCGCGTGACGCCATAGCGCAGAGTTCCTGGCTGGGGGTTGGTGAGGTCGTCCCCGTTGTTGGTGACGGTATAGATTGGTCCGTTCTTTCCGCCGATGGCATTTCTTCCGAATCCGATGGCGCAGGAGGCTAGCGCTTGGCGATGACTTTTCCAGTTGGGGTCGCAGCGCCAGCAGTCGTCGATGGGGTTTCCAGTGCCGCAACCGCCCATGGCTTTGGCGAGCGACGCGAGCATGTCGTCGGCACTGGTGGCGTTCATCACGTCCGTCGTGGACAGATTCAATCCACTGTACATTCGAAGCACAATGGCAAGGACAATTAGGAACTAGGCTTATGTGAACACCAGTGCCATAGTCCATTCATCGTCAGAAACAGAGCAATTTCACACAAAATCTAGGATCTGACTTCCTCATTGAGGGTTCATGTGGAATTGTCTGGGAAGCTCAATTTCAAATCATGAACAGCAATTTGCACACTCAGAGACGGAATCTATGATGCAGTGAGCCCCCAGTGAATTGAATTTGTTCAGAAAACTATTGGATGTGGCATGGGGATCGAGATTCTTACTCGTCATTGGCCTTGTAGACGGTGGCGGCATCAGAGGTATCGAAGAAAACTTGGTCGTTCTCGTACTCAGCCTGCGAATGCACCACTGGCTCGGGGTGGGAAGTGTCATCGGCGAAGCTTGTGACCGTCTCCGGGGAATCCACGAAGGTGTCGAAAGGTAGCTCGGTCTCCGGGGAAGCGAAAGTGTTGCCGTCGTAATTGTACGTACTCCCATGGGCGGTCGGCGTAGGGACCAGGTCTTGGTAAGTGAAGGACTCGGCGTCCCAAGTATTGTCCTTGCCCACGAAGCTCGGCATATCGGATTGGGTGGTGAAGACAGCGGGCTGGTCGGGTTTCAACGCTCGATAGCCGCCGGATATGGACCTCGCTTGGAGGGGTGTCCATTGGGACGCCGCCAACACCAACATTAGCAAGCTTGTTGATACAAGAGTTCCAGCCGCCATTGCGAAAGCCATCGCCTGAATCTCGGAATAGGCTTGTTTCAATGTCGACGTCAATGTAGCCGCACCTGAGAAGCGAATTAACCAGCTTTGCTCAGTGACAAGTGATTGAAGTCTAGATCTAATTTTCAACGGTAATTGATTTACATGGAGAATGACAATGCCATCCACTTACACTTCTCAAAAGATCTCAGATTGCAGAATATGTTCAAACTTTCTAGTTTCTGATTCTGATTGAATTGAACCTGATCGATCTTCCTTGCTCCGCTTCACTAAGAGAGGTCAAGGGACCGATTGAGAATGTACGGTTGGACTGAGGGCACGACGCTAAGCAGGTAGAAAATTGTGAATTGATATTATGATACAGAGCTGAGCATACCTGTGTCGAGAAGTGCGAGCGAACCCTCCTAGATGCTGCTTGTCAGCTGCATGATCCCTCCAATCTCAGTTACCATCGACACAGCAAAAATCGGAAATTCTGTGAATTGAACAATCTCAGAATTGCTCTGCTGCTGCTGCTGCTGCTCTGTCTATTGGGGAGCTGAGATCTCACATCAATGTCCCAATGTTAACCGGCCTCGGATTGCCGTGCTAGATTCTGACTTTGGAAGTGAGAGACTGATGAGGAACTGATGAGTCGGGGTCTTATAAAGAGCAGGGCAGTGAGTCATCTGCGTTACATCGCATTCCCGTTTCCGTGAGCTAACGAACTTGTGCAGTGCCATTGGACTTGCTTTTCCAGGCGGCGGATGCTGGCTCCATAGGTTGACTCCGATATTAGTATGGATTACTATACAATCGAGGGTGCAATTAATTAATTAATTAGCGCGGAACTTGATTTCCAATTTGCCAGTTTCCTTCTCGGATTCCACTTGCACTTCCGGTGCTTTTACAGCGTTTTTCCTTTTCTACTAGTGAATCTCATTAGGGAACTCCCCCCCCGAATTAATAACTTCTACTGTCGTATCTTAGGATGACTCTTTCGGATCATTGAATTGGTAGGTGTTAGTTTTAGTTCCAGTTTGTTTCTATGATTTAGAACTTCATATTCGCTAGAATGGGAGGGTAAGTTAGTGAAATTGGCACTCTTTCAGGGAGTTGTCTAATGTACTGTACTGTAGTGTTACGAGCCTTTTTGAGGGGTGAGATTTTTTTTTCCCACGCTTGAAGATAGATGTGAAAACCTGCTCCGTATTTTGGGCGGAGCTCCAAATTTTTGAGAAGGCTCGTAGCATTAGCATCATGGAGTCCCACTTTGTCAATCACCCAATTGGGTACTCAAATGTATACCATTTTGACAAATGAGGTTGTTGACTTCTCCTATTTTCTATAGTACTAAAACTTCTACATTTTTTTTTTATTTGATTCAAATGAAAAAATATTTTGTTGCAAAAGAAGACAAAGATACAAGCTACTTAGATACTAGATCCAAACGTCAAATTAGGGAAGGTTCATCACTATGCTATCCAAGGATAATTATGGACAATTGAAACAAAGCAATTTGTTTAATGTGATAGTCCTCGGGCTCAGAGATAAAAACAATGGCAGAATAGTGAAAGGATTTGGCCAAAAAATCATAGTTGAAAGAGTCTCCGAGAAACAGCGGAAGTAATAACTACAGTAGCGCCATGATATCATTTTGGACTTTCAGTTTGACTCCTCAATTTCTTCATCGTTTTACTTCTTTTCCGGCCATGGACTAAGTTAGTGATCTAATTTGTTCCAAGTCCGATGAGTCTCTTTCTGCTGAGAGTTTTTGAGGGGGAAATTTGAGGACAATGAATAATCATTCTCCTTAATTTGCTTGCCACTTCCACGCAGTTAGCCCTGACACATTTTTTTTTATCATACTATTTCTAGAGGATTCATTCAATTCGTCAAAGACCGCACCGAATGGAACCCGTGCAGCACTAACTGGTGCACATTCAACCAGAATTCCAGGAAGCTCTCACAACGACGTGAGGGAGGGAGGGAGTGCGGCCTTGGTTCTCCACTCAAGCCATCCGTTCTGCTTCGAACCCACTTGGTTCGGTGGAGACATTTGACGACGTGTGGATACTGCGGCCTCAGTTTAGAGTCTCCCGTGGGCGCCGAGTTGGTGGAGTCTCTCTCTGTTAACCGCTGTTAAGCTTAAGTTATGCCCTCAAGGTTAAAGGTTTATGCTCAGAGCTACAATGGGAAAAAAAAAAAAAAACAATTATTTTTGCATATTCAACCTTAGGATCTTGCAGTAGACGTGTACAAGAATGTGAGGAAATTTTTTGAATACTTTGGCCATGTAAATTGTAAGATACTACATTGAAATGGTTATTTGGTATCATGATCCATTTTTTTTTTCACAAACACACACTATTATACGTCGTGGTAAAAAAATTAGGACACTCTAATTATTCATGAAGTTTATTGGGCAATGATGTTAAGTGTTGTCGGGAATATTATTTTAACATCTTGGTATTGAGGACGGTATAATATTATAAATAATATTACAAATTTATTTTAATTTAAAAAATATTATTTAATATTAAGTAATTAAATAATTATTATAGTATATTAGTGACACCCTAGTTACCTATTTTGTAAACTTTAATGTGGACCATACCAATTTACCAAATGGCCAATTATTTGTCTCTACTAAATAACCATTATGGTATAGTGTTCAAAGAGAAAGAAAAATTCAATTTGCTTTACTACGTTTTCACACTTTGAATCCCCATAACTTGATGTTTTTGCACTACAAAGTTTTGAAGTTTAACCCATAAAGACCCAATCTACCATTCATAGATGTTACTTGACTTAAGGTAGCATTTTTGCTAGAAAAATTTCTTTTTTCAGAATTTGATAATTTTTGTACAAACTAAATTGGTTTGTCTTTCTACTTTTATATATTCAAAACTGAAATTGTTAAGTTCAACAAAAATTAAAAATAAAATAGTACAAAATATTTAGTAATTGCCTTGTGTTGGAAATTTTACTATTTGGATATTTGGAAAAGCATTGACGTATACATTGATGAATCTTATCCTTTTTTCACAATTAAATGGAAGCTACAATTGTGACCAATCATAGAAAATTTTTAATGCTATGGATAGAAATTGTATTTTTAGTGAACTTTTGAAGTTAAAACTTCAAAACTCATTTGAAGCAAATCTAGAAATAGGCTTAAGATTTTGATCATACATATACTTCTTCTCTTCATGCTTCACATTGTCTTCATTGGTTTGTTTCAAGAAACATTAGTCCTTAATAATGTCACATGGAGGGTGACAAAGCAATCCTTTGTTATAACTTTTGAATATGTTCTTGATAACCTTGAATTTTTTTATTGGAGAAGGGAGATAGTTATTTCAATTGTAATCTTATCCCTTATATTTCAAAAAAATTAAAAAAATTAAATTATATTTAAAAGTCTATTTTGTTAATTTGTCGCACTTTGGGATTTTAGGGTTTTGAGTACTATCAAGTATCCAAAATTAATGATCTAGAGCTCCAATTTGTGTGATAATTTCCATTTTAAAGAATTTTTTTAATTAGAAGTAGAAGATTTAAGGAAAAATAAATTGTTAAAAATTCTAAACTGGAATTGAAACGTGTTAGTTCTAATTGTAAGATTGTTTGTAGCAAGTAATCTACATCCTATGGATGTTTTTGTTTTGGAAAATTGTAAATTTTTCATTTAAAAATAAATCATGTACCTAATTTATTAAAAAAAACTGCCTTCAAGATAATTGCAAGAAACACTTGTCTTATTTTTTGTAGGGTTGTCACACTAGACGAACTGACCACCCGCTTGTCCATCCAATTTGCCCAACTAGTAGAGGCTCTCACCCGTTTGATGTGGTCAACACATAGTTGACTTCTTGGTTAGGTAAAAAGGCCAACGTGTATTTATCATGCGTTGTGGCACCCCTTAGTGATACTTACCACCTTAAGTTCACCTTCTAGTGCTTTCTAAGCACTTCACCCTTTAGTGATACTAAAGGTCACACTCTCCTAATACTACACATGCCACGCATCCACAATGTTAGGTTCCAACTCAAGTTACGAGGTTCCCGAGTCCTCCGTGACTCTCAACACTTCCAATTCAACTCTTAACTCCCACAAGACACTGGGCATGTCATTTGATGACATGGGGCGAAACTTCCATTGATGTCCAAGCACTTGGTGGAGGCACTACTCCCCACCCATGCTAACCGCCCTTGAATGGGATTCAACTCCCCACTAGGCCCAACCCAACTCATTTCGGGACTCACTAATCGAGACTCACCAAATGAGACATACACCATGGCCTAGCATCAAGTGGAACACCACCCAACCAGTATCAAGGAGTGCACAAGCACTCCACGGTAACATACAAGTGATGGTGAGACTCCAATACTAACTTCATCACCCGGGGCCACTTAGAATCAGTATGGCATCATTTGGGAGTAAGGATGGAGACCACCCCTCCTCATAGTACTCTCTACAGGATTCGGTAGTCCGCTTGTTGTGGCCCTAGTAACACCTTACAACTCCAACCAAACTTCAAAAGCCCTTCAAAGCTTTTAGGGCTAACCACGCTTCAATATCGGTATTACTTAGGCTCAACTAACTAACACTGCACATGCCACGCACTCACAGCATTAGTTCTCATTTCCAATTCACATTGCTAAGTCCTAGTGTCTAGGACTTCTAGCATGCACCTCACTCATAGCACTTGGCATGTCATTTGGTGCCAAGGGGCGGAACTTCCATCTTACTGTGGTAGGACTCATGGTGGCACTATTCACCACAGTCCTAACTACCCTTGGTTGTTACCCCACTTCATACTAGGTCCTTTTGTGCATTTGCTACTGTCATGCCCCTATCTCCTTGGAGTGCCCGAAGTGCCTTAGTGAGCAAGGGGGACCTTGAGGGTGGCTTCCCAAGCCTTGCAATAGGCTAAGAAAGGAGAAATAAGAGACTCTCGAGCAAACAGAGCACATTAACGCCTTGGTTATGAAGGGCATAGTGTCATGTCATACATTCTTGGAAAGCTCTTAAGAATACGCTTCTAACCGTCCAAAAGACACGTGATTTTGACTAGTAGGCTAGAAGTTATGGCCGTTCAAAGTTCGGGGTGTCCCGATGGCGCTGGGACACTCAAAGCCTAGGTGTGAGGGGTTCTTAAGGAATCACTCAACAAAGCATGGCATGTAGCATATCATTGGAAAGCTACAAAGACAAGGAACCTAGAATGACAAGCATTACGAGGTTATAAGCCATGAACCAAATGTTATTGCCAAGAGAAGGGCCGTGGTGAAGGCGTGACGCCACTCCCGATGAACCCGAATCCTTGGAGGGCCATAACTTTGTGAGAACTTGTCCAAATGGGACAAGTGAGCAGTCCATCTTCATCTACTCGTCGCGTAGATATTCAAAATGGGCTTGCATGTAGAATTTGAAGCTCTAATGACAAAGTTACGCCGTTTGGAAGTCTAGGAGTCCAAATGGAGTGGGAACTTAGGGATTTCGGTTGGAAAGGGGTGGTCTTCCAAAACCCAAGGGGGGTTGGGAAGTCCCTTTGATTCACAAGGAGGGGGGGAGGGGCTATCGAAGACTACAAAGAGTACTATAGGAGGGGTTGGTCTCCTTCTTCCCTCCTACTTGGAGCCTTGGTAAGTCTCGGCGATTCATGGGTGGTGATGTAACTTCACCACCGGCTTCAAGGCTCCTTGTAACACGTGTATATGTCCTGAGGCACCGGTTGGTTGGAGTCCCACTCCTTGTTAGGCCTTTGGTAATGTATCCTGAGTTGTGAGTCTCGATTAGTGTTGGTGTGAAAGTAGCAAATGCACAATGGGCCTAATATGAAGTGGGGTGACAACCAAGGGCGGTTAGGACTGTGGTGAGTAGTGCCACCATGAGTCCTACTACAGTAAGATGGAAGTTCCGCCCCATGTCACCAAGTGACATGCTAAGTGCCACGAGTGGGATGTGTGCTAGAAGTCCCGAGCAGCAGGACTTAACAATGTGAGTTGGAAATGGCAACTAATGTTGTGAGTGCGTGGCATGTGTAGTGCTAGTTCGTTGGGCCTAAGTGATATGGATATTGGAGCATGGTGAGCTCTGAAAGCTAAAAAGGGCTCTTGAAGTCTAGTTGGAGCTGTAAGGTGTTACTAGGGCCGCGACAAATACTCCCAAAAGTGTTTATCTTTTTGTCCCTTTCTTCTATCAAACATCCAGATTTGAGTTCAACATCACAATTTGTAGACTAGTCCACACATGCATCCAGAATGGTTTCATCAATGTGTTTCACCTTTGAGAGCCCCCCTTGCCCTTGGAATTTTCGTTCTCTTGGGATGTCAATGCTCTCCGAAGCTCTTACAATTGAGCTTCTAAATGTCTTCATAGTACACGAATCAATTTTGCGATTTAGCTTTTCCTCCGCATACACCATATGTAAGATTACAAGCTTACATTAATTTCTTGCTACAAAAGTGGTGCCATATACGTGTTGATATACTTAGATGTATCTTTCAAGGAAGTCAAAGTCCCCCAAATGGTGGAGGTTTGCTACCTAGTACTTGTAATGCTTTTTATGCTCACTATGTGCAAAGACTTTATCTATGTGGCACCAATCAATATACTTTTCACACGATTTTTGGGTCCAAGGTTGTGGTTCATTTTTCCAACCTGGAAAAGCATAGTTGGTAGGGTCAAGTAGAATGTGCAAGCGCTTCTTGGATATCTTACAATTGCAAGACCTCCCCTTATCATGAGGCCTCATTGCTCTAGGAGCATTGTTGTTTGCATCAGTAGATTGGGATATATTGCATAACAATTTTTAGGACTGTGATATAGAACTCCTCATTATGTATGGGTAATTGTATTACTTAATTACGTCTAGAGAATAGGTTTGAGCAAGCAAAATGTGTGGCATGAATGTGTGATTCATGCAGAAGACGCCCCAATAAGGAGCTCAGAGGTATAGTCCAAGATTTAGGGGCAAATGGGCGGCAATTTTTGTCAAGTAGGTACTTATTGTGTTTTGGTGCGCAAGCGTGCAACCAGGTGCGTAAACAACAGGGGTGTGGATGCTAAGTCTAGTCAATGATGTCCTCACCCAGATGTCCAAATGTGCATGTTAGGCCTTGGCGGTGAAGTCCACGCCCGGCCTTTTTTCCTTCAATGGGCAAATGGACGTGAATAGTGGGCCATGGTAGGGGTGTAGACAAATTGCATGGTATCAATGACATCCCCCTCCAATTGTTTGAGTCCGCACCCCAACCCCTTCCGTCCACGCCCTATCCCCTTTCGTCCATGCCTCACCTCCTTACGTCCACGTCCATCCCCTAACCTTCTCTACCATCCATGCATAATGTCTTGGCATCCCCGCCTATTCCTATTGTGTCCATGCCTGGGTGAGATGTCCTCGGGTGAGTGTCTCCAATTCTTGCCCCTCCCAGGACAAAGTATATAAGCCATGGTGAGGTGCATCATTCCCTACTTTTTCTACCTGGGCCTCTATTCCTTGGACTTCAATTCATTTTGAACTCCTTGTGTGAGTCCAGTTGGGTGGAAGACGACCTTGGTTTGCTGCTGAGGTGATGTCAAAATCAGTTCAAGTAGTATTCCAATGTTAATTGTTGTTACTTGCACTTAGTCCTATAAGATACACAAATTTTATTTCTACTTGGTAGAAGGAAGGCATTATCCTGAAACATCGAAAATGCAATGGGAAGTTTTAAGAAGCAAACGAAAGAGTGGGAACCATGGTAGAATTTTTCGGAGGACGGGACCAAAGTGAGCTACGTTTTCTGCAATGGGACATTCAGCTACAAAGTACAAACATGAGCGTGCTTTTGCCCACTACGGGTATAGAGCGAAGTCAGAGAAGTCAGTATGTCCTAGCCTTCCACGGGTAATACGACATAGATTTGCTAATTGTGCAAAATTTGTTCCGCCACTATTGAGTCTTGAGGACATGCAGTTTGTGGAGTCGGTTCCAAGTGGTACAATTAGACTTGATTCAATGGCGAATTCAAGTCAATCCACTCAAAATGAAGCAGTGGGAATGACCACAAGAGAGGGTGAGAATGTGACTGATGAAACGGAGCCTTTGCCTAGATCAAATAGTCTTACTACATCGAATTCCACGAGATCTGGGCTATTGCGTCAATAATGCATGGCGGACGCCTTAAACATTGCAAAGAGGAAGGAGTTGGATGAGAAGTGGGCATCGTTTTTCTATGAAGCAAATGTGGCATAGAATCCTACTTTCCTCGAGGCAGTGAGGGCAACCTCGTTGGCAAGGTTTGAGTACTATCCACCTTACCATCAGTTGAGGACTCAATTCATTGAACCCAAGAGGTTGCAAATCGAGAATCAGATATAAGCGAAAACGGTTTTTGTGGTGAAGAATTTTGGCGTAACACGATGCAGTGACGGTTGGGATGATGTAACTCACTGGCCCCTATTGAACGTGATGATGTCATGCTCCATTGATGATGTTTTTTTGGGGTCCATTGACACTACTAGAGAAAATAAAACCAT
Source organism: Straminergon stramineum (assembly GCA_963920665.1). Lineage (NCBI taxonomy): Eukaryota > Viridiplantae > Streptophyta > Bryopsida > Hypnales > Calliergonaceae > Straminergon > Straminergon stramineum. Next base: position 20,678,551 of record OY987265.1, on the reverse strand, counting down.
GTTCTACGTAGCAGATAAAATAAAAACATTCATCAAGAAGGTCGATTCTCAATATGTGACGCAAATTTGTACGGACAATGCATCAAACATGCTTGGGGCAATGGATGATATTGTTGCTACCTACCGACATATCTTCAAGCAAGGGTGCATGGCACATGCATTGGATCTGTTGTTTGAAGATTGGGCCCAGGTGCAAGAATTCAAAGATTTAATTGAGAGGGCCAAAGGTTGTGCGAATACATCAGGAACCATCACTTGACTATGTTTGCCTTTTGCGAGTTGAGTCCAAACTTACAACTCATAGTGCCTGTAGAAACACGTTTTGCTTGTCATTTCCTCATGATGAAACGATTGGTTGCTCTTCGAGGAGTCTTGTTGGACTTGAAAGACAAACCACGTATTCAGAATTACTTTGCGGGGCTACAGAATGTACAAGGTGGTGACCAAGTTGCTTCAAGAAGAATTAATCTAGTGTCCACCATCAAAAATCTTGGTTTTTGGCAAAGATGCACAAACTATGTTCACATGATGGAGGATGTGTTGAAGGCCTTGCGTGTGTTTGATGGCCAAGAACCAGCCATGGGCAGGGCGTGGTTGGTAATGCACAACTTGCGGGGTTATGTTTATTCATTGAGAGATCCACCCTTTAGTGTACGACCAAACATAGCGGACATCCTCGAGAAAACCTTCACTGACAGATGGAACATAGTATTCAATGACACGCACTATGCTACAGCCATTTTGAACCTGTACATTATGGGTCATGCGGCCCTTAATGTTGATGGAACTGCTCTTCGTGCATTGTATCGGGTCATTCGAAAAATGGAGGATGTGGTGGGTGTGCGTTATGATGTTGTCATGGCAGAATTAACGGAATATGAAGAGAGCTCCGGGCCGTATAGACCTACTATAGCACTCGACATCCGAGTGGCAAACATGCTTCCCCATAAATGGTGGCATAGGATTGTAGACAAGGCCTTGTCCAAAATCGCCATGCATCTTTTGTCTCTCACGTGTTTTGCATCATCATGTGAAAGGAACTAGAGCATGTATTATTTTGTTCATAACAACATTCGGAATCACTTAGTGCTGGAAAAGGCTGAGTCTTTGGTATATATCTATACCAATAGCCATGTGCTTTGCAAAAGACTAGAGGTCGATCTAGTTTGTTGGTATGACGCAAACATCCTCTCAGAAGATTCCGATTCCGATGCTCTCAGCCTTATTCCAGTAGGCGAACCCAATTGCGAATGTGATCGTGAATTCAACGTGATTCGAGTAGAAGAGGACGAGATCGCTGATAGGGAAGCAAACCATGCACCTCAAGGAGATCGGTCACCTCCAGCTTACCAAGAAAACTATAATCTTTGGAGAGAGGGCACCGATCACCTTGAGGAAGCGAGGCAGTACTATGGAGATAGGGAAGATATTGAGGACAATGTCCTTCATGATCATCGGGGACCTAATCGTCGTTGTAGTCCTTTGCCTCCACTTTCTGAGAATGAAGACATTCCAAAAATCCACCTTTTGTCTTATCCTTTGGAGGGAGATGAACCGAATGCTGCAAACCGTGATAATCATGATAGCCCCCCGGATGATAACCAAAACAACAGAAACCTTCCTCCACAAAATAACAATGGCAATGGAGGGAATGTGGAGAACCATACAATTCCGCCCCAAGGAAGGTCTGCCCACAATGGTCATCGGAACACAAGGCTTGCGGGGAAGGGTGGATCGTTTGGCAGCAATAGAGTAGTCCAAGGATTTCATGTGTCACGACCCTCATCACGAGGCGTGCCCGTTCCACCTTGGTGAGCAAGAGGGACATTGGGGGTGACTCCCCAAGCCTTGCAAGAGATGAGGTGAGGGGGACTAGGAGTCCCGAGCGGTCAGAGCGTGATAACGCTCTGATCCGGACGAATTTGGAGGGGTGTTTTACATGCTTGGAAAAGTCTCAAGGAGACGCTTCTAGCTGTCCAAAGAACGCATGATGTGGACTTGTGAGTCAAAAGTTATGGGCGTTCAAAGGTGGGGGTGTCCCGATGGCGCCGGGACACTTAAGGGCTAGGAGGGAGGGGTTCATGAGGAATCCCTCCACGAAGTATGTCATGTAGTATATCCTTGGAAAGCTATTAACAGAAGGATGCTAGATTGACAAGCATTACGAGGTTCTAAGGTAGGAGCCTCAAGTTATGTCCAAGAGAAGCGTTATGGTGAAGGCGTGATGCCTCTCCCGGTGGACCCGAATCTTTGGAGGGGGATAACTTTGCGAGGACTTGTCCAAATGGAAAAAATGAGTAGTCCATCAGCATCTACTCGTTGAGTAAATGTCGAAAATAGGCTCGCATGTGAGATTTGGATCCTAGACCGCAAAGTTATGCCGGGTAGAAGTTTAGGAGTCTCGAACAAGGGCGAATCGGGAGAAATGGGGTGGTCTTCCAAAACCAAAGTGGTTTTGGAAGTCCCCTTTGACATACAAGGGGGGGGGGGGCTGTTGAATCCCACAGAGAGTACTATAAGAGGGGTTGGTCTCCCTCTTCACTCTTTCTTGGAGCCTTGGTGAGTCCCGGTGACTCAAGGTTGGTGGTGTGAGGTCACCACTACTCCAAGGCACCATGGGACAGTTGTGGGGGTCCCGTGGCATTGGTTGGGTGGAGTCCCACCCCTTGCTAGGCTATGTTAAGGTGTCCCAAAGGATGAGTCCCAATTAGTGACAAAGTGGAAAGTAGCAAATACACAAGGAGCCTAGTATGGAGTTGGGGTGACACTCAAGGGCGGTTAGGACCATGGTGAGTAGTGTCACCATGGGTCCTTGCACAATAAGATGGAAGTTCCGGCCCATGTTACTAAGTAACATGCCCCAGTGTCATGATGGGTGTGTGTGTGCTAGTAGTCCCGGTGACTGGGACTTAGCACAAAGAGTTGGAATGGGAGACTAACATTGGATGTGCGTGGCATATGCAATGTTAGGGGAGCATGGCCCTTGGTGTCACTAAAGTGTTAAGTGCTTGGAAAGCATTGAAAGGTGAACTTAAGGTGGTAAGTGTCACTAAGGGGCGCAACATCATGGTACAAATGTTGGAAGTACTGCAACCACTCCCACCATAGTAGCAATCAATTGAGCGATAATGTAGCATGGCGTTTTAACCCTGCTCATGTAGAAGTTGATGTTTTTGCATTCAAAGAGGATGTCACCACTTTGCACTCTCATATTGCGCCTTCTATAGTTTGTCGTGCCCAAAATACATTCGTGCAGCGTTCGATGACCCTCCCTTGTACTACAATTCAAAATGCAATGTTTAGAGCTACCAAACAAGGGTTAGGCTTAGTAGGGACTACTCAGGCCACAACTCCAAACATTTCTAATGTTGCTATTGGTTGTAGACCCCCTTAATCCCCTTGTTCCCACGAAATGGGTCGGTATGGGTCACAAGGTCGTGGAGGTCAAGGAGGAAAGAACAATAATGAAGCATCATCGTGAAGGCCTCCCAAATGTCCTCTCTATGGAATTGGGGCATGAGATCCCAATGTGGTGATAGAACCGTATGTCGATGTAATCATTCCAGGCCCCACCTCATCCACTCTAGCATTTGTTGTTCCTCGAGTTCCAATGGTCCCTAATATTAATTTTGATACAAAGGATCCCCATGCACAACGACACAAAAGGTTTCGGCGCAATCGTGGCCTAGGTGATCGAGTTATGGAGCTTCAAAATGAAAACTCGGAAGTCAAGGACGGTATGACCTCAAATGGTGGCAACAAATATGATGGAGATGGAGACAATGAAGGCTACTATGATGAGAATGACTACAATTGCAATGAGGCATCAAAGGATGATGATGTTGTCATTCGAGATGCTAATCCAATAGGTCCTCCTAACCAACTACACCGCAGATCAAGTCATTTGAGTATGTGAAGAGCATCAAAAGTAGATCTTTTAGATTATTCTAGTGATAGAGAGATTGAAGATCTACATAAAAAAAGGAATATCTTACATAACCAATGAAGAAGTTAGTGTATTATGGAAGTATAGATTCATCGTATTGTTATTTGGATTTGCAGTGCATGAAATCTATAAATGTTTTTGGTTATCAAAAAGACCCCTACGTGCATTAATTTTAGAAATTTAACAATTATTATGATTATCATGTTCTTTGGAACATCTTCCAAAAATTAGGAACCATACTAACTATATTGTCTTTTTAATGATAATAGATTGAACCTTTTATTTTGACAATTGTTAATAATGAAAATTAATTTTTTTCCCAAATCTTCCTTTCAAATGTAGAGTGAAGACTAAAATGTTGAAGAAACGGTTGTTTTTTCATCTCTTTCATTAGGAAAAAATAAAAACATGGTTCCAACAAGGTAAGCAACATGCACAAGGTCCACGCCCACTCAAGAGACATTTCCGCCCACACCCATATGTCCTTGCCTAAATGTCCTCTATTGGAGTGCGTCTTAGTCCACGCCCTAGACCATAAGTCCACGCCCAAGTATTTCACATTCCAACACATCTGTGTCCACGCCCTATCAACAATGTCTTCGCCACTACAAAGATGTCCGCACCCACACCCCTTCGTTCCCGCTTGAACTATTGTCCACACTCATCATCGTCCATGCCCATGCCACTTTGTTCCCCCCTGGACTATTGTCCATGCCCTAGCGTCCATGGCTGGTTCCAACATGGAATGATACATTAGTTACTTAAGGTAAATAAAAGTTACCCTTGGAAAAATTTCAAGACCTAGGAAATCAAAGTTGGACCAATTAGACCAACCGACCGGTTGTCCGGTCCAATTTGTCCGTCCGTCCGGGATGTCTGGTGACCCTAACTCGTCTGATGTGACAATCTTGATTTTTTGTCCCCTTGACCTTGGACATGTGTTTTATTTCCCATAGTTTTTGTGTTGGTTTTTTATGAAATTTGAAATAAAGGTACATGTGGTAGTTTTAGACATAGAATAATTTTTTGCTTATTTTAGATATGATTTTCCTATTTTTAAATAATGCCCAATTGGATGTCTACCTTGGTAATTTTAGGGGAGGGGGGTTGTACTATTTTTGACCCAAAAATACATATTTAAAGCTCAAAATTGAAAAATAAGGACATCGACTAAAGTTTTACTAGCACATAAAGAGATTTCCTAAAAACAATTAATTGTCCTCCTTCCACATGTGCTCAAAGTCCAATTACTTTGTGCAAGTGGAAAGAATACAATTTTTTTTCCCATAGATGAAAATGTTTGAGGAGTACCTTCAAGTTAGAAAAAATGGATTATTTTGAAAATTTTTAATTTTCTTTCCCTATTTTTTAAAAATAACGCATCAAAGTGTCCATTATTTTGGTATTTTTCATTGTGCTTTTTTGTGCATAAATTTTAGAGATAAAAAAAAATTCTAGCCCTGAATTTTAGAATATATACTACTTCATCAATGCTTTACAATTTTCACATATTTTATTTCATTTAAAAAATTATTTCAAAAGTCATAGTTCTCATTGAAATAGGTTGTTCTAAGCCAAAAACAACAAATATTTCTTGCAAGAACCCTTAATTGTTTGAAAAACAAGACTCTTTATATCTTTCACATTAATAATGCTATTGTAATGAATCAAAGTTTCCAATCCACACATTAATATATTCTATGAGAAAAAATAAAAAATTTGGTAATTTCAATATACATGTTTTTGTTTTTGTTTTCAAGAATTTAAGATGTTGAATTCCAACTTTTCAAATCCTATATCTTCAATCAATATATGAACATAGGAAGTGCGGAGAGTAGTAGGACCTTCATTTTAATTTAATATTTATATTATAATAACATATAATCAAGGAATTTTTTATTATAGACAAGTACATTAATGCATTTATTTGCATATTCTTTATTTGTACTATTCATATTTCCATTGTAATTTCGAAATTTTTTTGTGTGATTTTTTTTAAATAGTTGATTTTCATTATTGGGTGATTGCAAGAAACACTTCACATTTTTGGCTCAAAAACCCGATTTCTGGCCGCAAGACTGGCAGTGTTACGGACTATTATCAATTTCGCACATCAAATTGTGCCTACGAATCTCAACCATTGATTTTGGGCACGTGTAGATCTTAACCGTTGATTTAGTACTATATAGTACTATGTAGTACTATAGACTACTATATAGTACTGTAGAAGCCACTAGCAGTAGAAAATAGCAAAAAAGGGGTCTATGAACCTTTTCATTTTTAGTAATTAAAAAAAAATTAAAAAAATTCCTAGAAAAAAGCCATTTTTGTAGACAAGCCTACTCTCACATTGTACTAAGAATTTCTTCAAAATTTATTTATTTTTGCCCCAAAAATGTGCGCGAACAACGGTCACTTTGGCCTCATATAGACACTTCAAGCAAAGTTTTTTTGCAAAAAACTCTTCATCTCTCATTGGAACACAAGTACAACTCCAGCTTCTCCAATTTGTAGCTTCCAATTCGCATTTTTGGATACAACTTTGGCTCAAAAACCCCCCAAATGACCAAGGTACATACCCAATTGGGGGCACTTTAAAAATAGTAAATTAATTTTTAAAAAACCCCAAAAAATATAGAATTTGTGAAACTTTTATTTGTACCTTCATTTCGAATTTCAAGACAAATGGACTTACGATGCAAAAGTTATGACCAAAAAACCACATGTCCAAGGGCAAGGGGACAAAAAATAGGACAAGTGTTTCTTGCAATCACCCTATTATGAGATCATATGGTAGAAGAGTGTATAGTAGTTGACCCCTAAAATCCTAATTAGATGTTGGACATTTTAGATTAACTTTTGTTTCAATTGATACTCAAGAGCAAAATTTATGCCCTTCTAAGTTCAAAATAGTCAAAAGGGAATTAGCCAAATAAATATTACAAAAAGTGGAAAGAATTTTTATTTTATATCTTCAATAGCTAGATAATGCTTTTGTCTGTATGGAAAGCATTCGTTTGGTTTGTTCCATTTGGAATTTTGGATAAGTGATGAGAAAGTTATAGTCTATATGGTTTTGTAGGCAATTAGAGCATTTCGAGTTTTGGATTCATTTTTTAACTCAATTTTCACGTATTTCATAGAAACAAATTCCTCATGGCTAAATTTGATTGTTAATTAGAACAATCCGTCACCATGGGTATTAGTGTATTTCAAATCCATCTTTGAGCTATTAATGATGTAGTTTTCCCCTCTATGTTATACCTTCTTCTACTTAATAATTTTTGAAAGAATGAAAATCACATTAATTTCTTTTTCAATTTTTTTCCTAGACTGTCAACAAAATTCTTCATGATAATTTACCCAAAGAATTCAAAATCTGAAATGCAAGAATTTTCAGTTTAGAGGATAAATTCAATGTCCTGAAAATTAATTTGCCATGATGCAAAAAAAACAATTTTCTTCACTTTAAACACAAATATTTGTGTGGGACTGTGGGCAAGGTTACTAAAATAGTGCATCCTCGTCTGGGGATTCTGGGTCAACTGGTGGTCTGGAATGGTTGTCACACGGGTTGTCCCATACCGGTGCCTCCAAATTTCCTTGAAGGAAGTTCAGTACCTAGAAATTGTGAAAGAAAAGTTTTCCTTTTTTACAATTGCAAGTAACTTAACATGACAGTTGCAAAACCGTGGATAGACTCTGCCTTCCATGATCAGCAAGTTATGGACTTATGGGTGACAGAAAGACGACCCTCGTTCCTGTCTTGGAAGCTAATGCTAATTACTGTTAGTGTCCAAGTGTAGTAGCATTTCCATGGGCGTAAAAGTAATCACTTCTCCACGATGCTAGCTTTCCAAGTTGTGTGTCGTGAACAGAGCCAATTTGATAGTCTCGTTCTAGTAGCAAGAATGAACATTTTGATTATTTAATAGTAGTGATCACACAGCTTATTCACTACTGCAGTGAATTCATCATACACACTTCCGAGAACCTGCTCGATCGCCATGTTAAAGAATAACAGGGCTCGGTGATGACCTATGCAACTTCAAAGCCGTTGTAGCGCTCAAGGCAATTTCAATTCAATTGGCAAGGTTCCGAGTTCCAAGAAAGAGATCATGTACAACTTGTGGTGTTTCCTGTGATAACTAGGAACGGTATAACGTAGATTAAAGTTTTCGGTTGCAATTGTGAAAAACTGCCAATTTTACAGAAATTAGCTTCCACCCTTTTTTCACGCACAAATCTAGCACCTGCTTCTGGGTTGTAACATGCTTGAGCTTTTCTTTCGGATTTTTCTCTCGCCAAACTAGCGTCATTATGTTCGGATTATTCGAACGAAGAAATCTTCAGGTGTTTCAACAAGGCCTCACTTAGAAACGAATGAATATTCTCTGATTCCCAGATTTATAAATAAATAATAAGGCCCCAGGTGCGGTCAGGGCCGCAGGTGCGCACTCTCAGCGATTTGATTCCAACCTCCAAGGTCAAAATGCACCAGGAATCGAGAATCTATCAACTACAGTAAACTTCCAAGCAGTGGACCTGGACAAAATCCGAGTCTTCACATTTACAATAGCCATTATTATTTGGAGCTATTCTCAACTCCAAGCGACTGAAACATCCCAGATGCACTAAATGAAGATGAACTCAAATCACTCAAAGAAGTCAGAACTCAACTGAACTCAGAAGTGGAAGATTTCCTCAAGTTTAGGCAGAAAATCCCCACCATTCACGGGTGTTTCGACTTCTGAGCTTCTGCTCCCACTCCTTTCCCTGCTCCCGCTTGAGTAACATTTTAGAGTGAACGGATCACTAGCCATATAACTATGGCTACTCGATCCATGAATCAATGTGCCGGTGCAGTTACTACAGTAAATGCAAATACCGTGACTGGCGGGTGTGGCTTTTGTCCTGCCGCTTTCCCTCGTGCAATTGTTTCATCAATTTGTGCCAAAAACACCACCCAAAAATTGCAAATAAGAGGGAAATTTAATATCATACTGGGATTGCAACTGTGCGTCCAATATAGCAAGACACAACAGCATGGAGAGCGCGGTAATAAAAATGTGATATACTGAGTTACTGCAAGATTTCCGTGGTGTGGCTCTCTGTTGTATCTTTCGTCCCTTCCAAAATTAGTAAGGAACTGAATCCTACTGCAGAGAGTTTGTGGAGGGAACCGAAGATTTACATGTATTATTATTACCTGAAGTCTTATGTTTTACCTTGGGTTCTGTGTGGTTCGCGCCCTAGCCCCTGGGCTTCAGTTCGTAATCAATGCCGCGCGCGCCCGTGAGTTGACCGACCTGATTGTAGCCCTGATTGGCTCCGCCGACTAGCGCCAATGGAGACTGCCTGCAACGGTTCCGTGGGTCCTGCGGGTGAATCTTTCGGAAGCCTGGTTCTTCGTCACTGTTCACAATTCAGATACCGGTAGTCCCGTACAGTACGGCAGGTGCTGCGTGGGTCTGTCAGATTCCATAATCCCAGCACCTGAGTTATTAAGTTATTACTTCTGTTCTTTATTGGAAAAAACAACTACAGTAATGACCTATCATGCAGCTATTTTCCTGCACTTTTGCTACGGAAACCAGCGAAATCAGTGCACATTCGACGGAAGCACGAGGCTAATGCTGGTGCAGCTACAGTACCCGCGAAACTATAGTGTGTACTCCCGTAGTCCCATAGTAGTGTTTCACGAATCGTTCAAATTCAACTGGCAGGGATCCACATCATTCCACAGGGGATCATCCTACCAAGACCGCACACGTTTAGCACTGCAAGAAGATGATGAGAAGGTGAAGCATCTCGTTTTTTTACTCCCCAAGCACCAAATACTCTAAGTTGCAGAGGTTGCTCCACTCTAGTTTCTCAACATTTCACCCTAATTTATGAAATTAATAAAAAGTTAAGGGCAAGATACTTTTGAGTTTCTATCATGTATCCACATTGTCGATTTTGAAATCTAAGTTTTCATCACGTACAGCTAAAAGGTATGTAAGATTGAGCCTTGCGGGTCTACCGTCCTTGTTTCTAACTCTGGAAACATCATAAGGGTTTGTCAAAGTATCAAAAAGTACAAAATTCTTGAAGAATCTGGATGTTCTTAAATTATAAAAATCATAAGTTTTGCAATGGTGCATTGCCCCATTAGTTCACAAACATAGAAAGAAAATTCACATTAGCTTTTATCATTGAACAAATCATCACTTTCTATAGACTGACAAGATTCCATGACTTTGATATTTTTCAAGTATCATATGTGTCTACATGAAAGTATGATCTAGCACTCAAGTGCCAAAATTGAATTTCCATGCCAGATTCTCAGGGGGCCATGTCACCTCGCACCATTCACAAGATGACATGTGGCACTTTCTTTTTACTGAAATGACTTAATTTGTGCCAAATTTGACCTTCATGTAGAATATTGTAGTCTAATTTACGAATCTATGCATGCTATGATCTTTTGAACTTAGTTTGTGTTAAAAATGGAATTAATGTACAAGTTTATTATGTCCATGTAGAGGTTGTTGAATCTTGTCTTTTGGGAAGGCCTTATAGTCTAGGGGTCCAAAATGACAAAATTGCCCCTATTGCACAGCTTCAACACTTTCACACTAGTAAAGCACTTTCTACTTGGACATGTAAGGTCAATTGACATCCAAAATCATCAATTGGCTACAATGGGGGTACTAATTTTGAAAATGTACAAAATTGAACTTTGGAACATAGTGACAATTTGTGGAACACAATACACTTATTATATTAGGGTGATTGCAAGAAACACTTATTCTATTTTTTGTCCCCTTGCCCTCAGACATGTGGTTTTTTGGTCATAACTTTTGTATAGTAAGTCCATTTGTCTTGAAATTTGGAATGAAGGTACACATTAAAGTTTCACACATTCCCTAATTTTTTGATTTAAAAAAAAATTATTTTACTATTTTTAAGGTGCCCCCGATTGAGTGTCTACCTTGGTCATTTGGGGGGATTTTGGTCCGATGTTGTATCAAAAAATGCGAATTGGAAGCCACAAATTAGAAGAGATGGAGGTGTACTTGCATTTCAGTGACAGACAAAGAGCTTTTTGCGAAACACCTTTGCCAAAGGTGTCTACATGGGGCCAAAGTGACCGTTGTTCACGTTCATTTTTCAAGTAGGAGAAAAATTTTCTTGAAGAAATTTTTGGAGTGATGCAAAAGTAGGCTTGTCTACAAAAACCCATTTTTTTATGGGAATTTTTTGAATTTTTTTGAAATTACTAAAAATAAAAAGGTCCACAAACCCCTTTTTTGCTCCTAATGGCTTCTATAGTACTCCATAGTAGTCTACAGTACTATATAGTATTGAATCAACACTTTAAATCTGTAGGTGCCCCAAATTGATAGTTGAGATTCGTCGGCGCACATTGCTGCGCAGAATTGATAGTAGTCTGTAGTATTTCTAGTCCTATAGCCAAAAAACACGATTTTGAGCCAAAAATGTGAAATGTTTCTTGCAATCACCCATTATTTATATATTGGGACTTTGAATATTCAAAACTTTTTCATATTTGTACCACAAATTAAAAAAAAATAATATTTTTGCCACAAGAGTCTATACTTTAACCTTTTAAATGTATCTTCAACTAATTTGAAATGGCCATAGAATATTGCAATTAATCACTTGGTGCAAATTATAGGAACTCCTAAGTTAATTGTTCAACTAATGCATAGTAAATTGCCTTCAAATCTCCTTTCACTTGTCAATACAACCTAATAAAAATAAATTTTATCATATAATAGTAACTATAATTTGTTACAATTTGTGAAACTATAAGTGTGTATACATTTGAACATGTTTATCACGTTGGATATGTGACATCTTATTGCTGCTGTTCTAGCACATGGGAGTTGCCTCCTTTTTCATTCCATGCCATTTCCATTTTTTTGCTTTAGTGGTTGTAGAAATTATATGTATGGAGATTGAAATTCATACGTATTATTTTCCAATTATATCCCACACATCAAATTTGTTCTTAGAATTGAGAGTTTGTTTGGTGTTAACATCATTATTTTTTTGGAGGGTAACAAATTTAACTTGAAGAATGTCATCAAATTGCCTGAACTCTTTGTCTACAATGTGGTGGAATTACAGTTTCTATAATTATTTGTATCTTTTAAGCATGGAAAAAAAATATACACCAATTCAAACAACTACTAAAGGCTTGAAGCATTTTAAATGAAAAACTCTACACATGGCTTTTGTGTAAGGTAGGAGGCTTTGAAAGCGCACAAGCTTTAGAATCGCCCACCTTTGTAATTGTACACTATTTGAACATGCTACTTTTGTATTGTACTAGTGATGTACAAATAGTGTACATTTACAAAGGTGGGCGATTCTAGGGCCCTTTGCAGTTCAACTTCAAAAATTTAGAACTAATTCTACAGAACTCCAAAAAATATGAAACAACTTGGGTTAGATGCCAATTCTATTTGTCTTTCAAGGAAAATTTACTAAAAAACATTTCAAGAAGTTTTACCTCCACAAATTCCGGTTTTCAGCTCTTAGATGAGCGCTTCATGGACCTCCTACTTTAGTTGTACATCATACCCAATATCTTTTTGGACTTCTATGTACAGTAAATCAATCCATCACATGCAAAAGATCTATTACATACCGGGTTACATACACCTATAGAATGATCCATTAAAGTCTTGCATCTACCCATGACATATATTTTTTTCAATAATTGGGATTTGGCTACATTAAGTTGAATTAATGGCCACCATCAATGTCTTGGATGATGATCATGGAGTGATTAGTGGCCATAGTAGGAACTTCTACCTTTTGAGTGCAAATTCATCTCAAGAAGTAACTTTTTAAGCCTTCACATTGTGGACATGTTAGGAAATATTGTGACTACTAAATAGTTTAGGTGAGTAAGATGACCATCATGAATATATATATATTTTTTTGGTTTTGGGATAGTCTGAAGACTCTTTTAGGCCAAACTTGAAATTGAGTTAAAAAAAGATCTAATGCATTATTTTCTTTAGAATTTGTTGCTTGCCCTTCCTTGTTTTGGGCTTATTAATGTGGCATAACTTTTGCTCCTAGACACTAATTGAAATAAAAACAAAAATAATCCCCAAAATTTAATTAATTTTCAAATTTTTAAAATAAATTTCAAAAAATCTTGCTATAAACTATGATTAGAGATACTTGCCTGAACCATTAAAAGTCCCCTAAGGAAGCTTTTGGAACTTTAGGAGCTAAGAAAAATTATAGTGTTGAAGGTGGTACTTAATGAAAGAAAAATCTAAATTGCTAAGAACTTTCACAATTTTAAGAATTGTAAATTCCAATAGTGAGAATGCATTATATATATAATTTTGAAGTTTGTGAAGTTGAGCTTAGAAAAAAAAACCTTCTATGTTTTTTCTACCTTCGTTGCTTACAAAATAAAACTCCTCATAGCTTTCATCTCATTAATTGGAATTCAATGGTTTAAACAGTTCTATTTAGATATCAATCAAATCAATCTAAATAATCAAATAAAGTGAGTTAGTCTTTTGTTACATTTTTTTTAGTTTCTATCTTTGATATTGAAATTAAAAAACTTATAACCTTGGGTACGCAACTCCCATATTATATGGCCATGATTATAATCACTTATAATGCATTTTAGTACAATCTCAAGGGATATAATTTGTTTTAATGTAGAAAACTCTTGTAGCCCTTTTGACAAGGAATCCAAAAATGTAATTATATACATGAAATGAGTATTTTTGAGGATAAAAATAGCATTAAAAACCTAATTATATGATTATTTTTAATACATGTATCATAGGCCGAGCTACCCAACTTTTGGGGCTTTCTAATAAAAATTTAAGATTTTTATATTATAAATAATACATTGAAAATGAATTTTAATTTTAATTGGAGGGAACTTTTTGAATGAATTTTTAAAAATTATACATAGGGAACTTTTGAGTGTGATGGTTGAACTAGAAGATTATTCATTTGGGTTAGAATATTGCTGAGGTAGGTGTTATTTATGACCAAATATTTCACATCGTATCCAATGTATTTCAAGAATATGATAGCTAGCAGTAATGGACCCTAGGTAGTTGAAGGTCATTCCAAGGGAGCAATAGGTGTACTCTAAACCATAGTGCCGTTATTGTTTAGGTCTTCTTCTCTCTCTTGTCCATTTTCCCGCCGTGTTTTTCTGCTGAGTTTTACTGCCGCATTGTCTCTCTCATTTCTCTGTCGTCATTCTCCCATTTTTTTGTGGACCGCTGTCTTTGATTTGGAAGGGTGTTGCCAACATTTTTTTAGGCTAGATTCCATTTGGCAATTGTTGTGGAGGATCACACTTGGGGCATTGCCATAGAGTGTCACTGTGGAGGATCTTGGTTGGTGATCATGCATTTACATTTATGATCAAAACTCAAAGATCTGCATCTCATGCGTAAACTTCCATCTCTGTCCTCCCGTCTAGATTTAGGTTTGCGTTTTTGAACCAGCTTGTGCAGTTTTTACATTTGCCGATTGGATCACTGTTTCTAGGGCATGCCTATTTGGCTTTGATTTTTAGCTTTATGATGGCCAGGCTCGATCGAGCATTGCATGAGGATATTGATTGACTTGGCCTTCTTCGGTTCCTGATTCTTACGCTCCTTTTCTCACTCCTTTTGAAGTTGCAATCTTGTACTTTTAGGTCCATTGAACATTGGTTTGTTCCATATTTGGGTTTGTCTTGTTTTTGACTTGATGTTTAGAGATGGAGTTTAAAGCTTGTTGGGTTTGGTGTTGTTTCCCATTGGTACGAACATGACCTTGATAAAACTCTCATTGGTATATACTTCCCAGGGAAGATTAGATCTACTTCAGATTAGATTTGAGGTTTATGAGTGCCATCAACATATTGCCCCCAC